>JBBBDQ010000387.1:3067500-3157500 GCA_037127315.1 Ascarosepion bandense | reverse complement strand
ATAACTGACTAGGCAGAAGATTATCCCGCAGTAGGTTGCCATTGCTTTCTGCAGTAGACTGGTTGCCAGCAAAGGCTATAGAACCCAATCTGTCCTGTTATTTAACCCATAACATGAGGGAAGAGATGGATTAATACCTTTTCCAAGGGTATTTGCGCGTTAGTGAAATGCAATGAATTCAGCTGGAATTTGAACTTGGCTCCCCGATTTCTTGTTCCGAGCCAGTATCCAATGCACCAAAACGCACATCCCTTCATTCAGAAGCAGCAGAATAAAAAAAGAAAAATAAATAAACTAAATATAAAAAATAAACAAGAATTATAAAATTTTTATTAATATTGCAAATATATTTCTGACAACTTCCATTCATTTTCAGTTAAAACATTTTCAATGTCTGTATTCTTTCTTCAATATTCAACAGATATAGACCTGTAAGCAACAAAATTTCAAACCAAGTTCTAGTGTGCCAGTATCTGTTAGCATTTATACCTTTTAGGATTTCTATTTTTTTTTTTGTTTGTTTTTACTGGTTCTTGACAAGAAAAAAAAATTACTGCTCTGTAAATTTTTTGCAAAAAATAGAAAAATACAAAAAAAGAAATGTTCTTCTTTTTTCAGAATGGCAGTTTCCTATTTTCCGCAAATTATATTCCTGGTGATGGTTGATACCAACAACTAATAAGAAAAAAATCAAAACGTAAACATTTGTTGAAGTAATTCTAAATTATTTGGTTACTTTCCATAATTATTTATTTATATATAAACACGTGAATGCATTTTATTATCAAAAAATCGTCCCTCCTAGTAAAAAGCAATTCGAAATAATGATCACAAAAGTCATCTTGGACAAATCTGAGCCAACTCAATCTTTTTGGCAATGATACAATGGATGACCAGGTGAATACTCTAACAGATACCAATATCCTTGAGGAAGGATGCTTTCTAGATTCTGTGCTCTGGACTGGAAGACTTGTCTAGATTTGGTGTGAAACCAACTTTGAGTTGGGTGAGTAAATACAAGAATCGAGTTTCAAATGTTTTTCAGATATTTTTTTTATTTTTTTTCTGTTTTTTTTCTTTCCTGCTTGCCTCTGAGAAAGATGATTACATACATCAGTACTCTCATAATTTGGCCTTTTAAAACATCATCTTTTATGTAAACTATTTTTTTTTTTTTCATTCCTGATCATTGAAAAGGCAATCTATCTCAGATGTAAAATGACTTTTGGTGTTTTACCCTTCAGTCTACAGGCCATGTATTTCAAGAATTAACATGCAGAAATGGCACTGATAAAATTTTGGTTAATAGCAAGTGTCTTAATTTTCCATAAAATCAGTATATTATGAATGAAGCTTAAGGGTGGAGGCTGAGGTTTAAGATTCCACATGCCAGATAGGTGAGTCTTGTTAGCACACATCATGAAACAAAGATTTTAAAAGGGTTAGATTTAAAATACAGACAGAAGATTCAAAATTCTTTAGAGACTAATATACAAACTTTGCCTTTGCTTATATATATATATATATACATACACCTTAAAAAAAGAAAAAAAAAAATATATATATATATATATATATATATATTTTTTTTTCTTTTTTTTTAAGGTATTTTACATTTATGGGGAAAGGTACTCAATATCATATAAATGGAAATATAAAAGTGTACAATGAGGTCTCTAATTGGTGATTGCTTCATGCTTAATTGGAGTAGATAGACTAAACTATCGTCCGATTCACACTCCACCCATGTCTATTGAACAGGTGAAGAGGCTCATCCCTTGTTTCCTGTTTAGGATGCGGTTTCCGGTTTTCTCTTTTCCAATTTTTTCACTCCTATGTAGCCCCTGCACATCAGTGGCGTTACCGCCTTGCTTGGGGTGATATGATTAAAAAAAAAATGCAATCTTTAGGCCATGCTGATTTTGTTAAAGAATGAAACAATCTGTCACCACTCAATGTTGACCTCAGCATCAAATTATATATAGTCATCTGCAGACAGATCTGTTTCACTGTATCACAGCTCATCAGTACAGTTAGATATCCGATTGCTTTTACCCAGGATTGAAACCTGATAAAACTGGCGTCAGTCAGCAATTCTAGCTCTGAGCTATGGGCGCTCAGTAGAAGGAGACAGACTTTTAGCATATGATGTATCATACGCCAGTAGTTATATTACTCTAATTCATTACTGAATGAGCGATGCATAGATGCTAGAGTAGCTACTGTTTTTTCCAAGTCTACCATTCTTCCAGAGTGCTCAATCAGTGTGTAAGAGCATAAATAGTCATCCGCAGACAGATCTGTTTTGCTGTATCACAGCTCATCAGTATGGTTAGACATCCAATTGCTTTTAACCCAGGATTGAAACCCAACCAAATTGGCGTCAATCGGCGATTCTACCTCTGAGCTATGGGCACTCTGTAGAAGGAGTATATTACAGTGAGGTTACCTTGTACAAGCACTGGGGGACATCTTAACGAAGAGAGTTACAAAGCAAGAGGCACAGATTATCTACCTATGAGAGGAAGGTAATGGTTTACCACAGATTTGAATAGGTTAAAATTATAGTGCTTGGGAAAACATCCTCTTGGGAGTCGGTTTCATGAAGCAGTAGTCTGAAGGAAGAAGCAGCTTAGGTGAAATTTACTTCTTGCCAATGGAATACAGAGAGAATGGGAGTATATGGGTAGTTTTTGAAGGCTATCACAATGCATTTAGAAAAACAAAGGAAAACAATGCAGGTGTTGGGTTTTACTTATTTATTAATTGTTAATATTTCGAGATCTGTCTCATCTTCAGAAGGTTTGGAAAGCTTAATTTCACATCTGCATGCTCTCCAAAGTAAAAACATTAAACTCTGCAAACATTCTGATGATAAGACTATGATCTCGAAATATTAACGATTAATAAATAGGCAAAACCCAACACCTGCATTACCTTCCTTTACTTTTCTGAAACGCAATGTGATAGCCTTCAAAAACTACCCATGCCCCAAATATACACAACGCTTCAAACAAATTAGAAAACTTTCCGAGACGGTTGTTTTCAACAATACACATAGCATGACAGGTCCTAGCCGTAAATGTTAAAGCTGGTGGCACCAAATAAGGTAGTTTATCTATGCATTTTCCAGACTTGTGGCATCTTATATATAGGAGAAATATTACAGGGTAGAAAATAGTCAGCCACCCACAAGGAGACGTAGACACTTTTGAACTCGATCAAAATATGACAGCAGTAATCCATTTTTATAGATTTTGAATTCAGAATTGTACTTCTCTGAGACTAGATTGGTTGCAAACCAAAGTTAGAGAGCTCAGTTTATAAGTTTTCTTTCATCAATGTAAGTCCCACAAAAATTGGCATAATCCTGCCAATTTTCTAGCCTGGAATATAATTGCTAAACAATATTATTGTAATTATTAAATACTAGACTGGATGCAAACCACAGCTAGAGAGCCCAGTTTACTTGACTATTTAAAAGATAGCTGATGGGGGCAGAGAGAAATGAGCATTCATACCTTTGCCAAATGTATCGGCACATGAGTCAATTGAATTCATACTTGGTTCTCAGAATCTTTCATCAATGTAAGCCCCACAAAAATTGACATAATCCTGCTAATTTTCTAGCATGGAATATAATTGCTAAATAATATTGTTATAATTATTAAATACTAGCAGAACCTGTGGAATTTCCACGGAAGGATAATTATGATTTCCTAGAAAAATTTTACTTTATCATACTACAAATGATAGTAATGTCTTAATAAATAAAATAAATTAATAAAATAACAAAATTTTTTAAAAAAATTTTCATTTTTTATTATTATTATTATTATTATTAAATAATTTAATAATATATAAAGTTTTAAAAATATTTGTAGAATTTTCAAAGAATTGATTGTGAGTAGACTTTTTAGTTAAGAATTGATGATTATATTGCCTATCTAAAATTGAAAAGTTTAATAAAAATTGTTTTATTATTAATCGAAAAAAATTTTTTTTACCCTGATCTGGGGGTTAAATTTTAAATTTAAATTTTTTTAATGTCCTTAATAGTTTTTATTTATTCTAGCAATTAAATGCTTATCAAATAAAATTATATCAGAGTTTATTGCATTTTTTATTTTACTCTTTGGAGAAGATTTTTGGATAATGATTGCAAATTTAAAAGAAAAAAAATAGATGATTTATATTCCCCAATGAGTTGTGCATTGAACAAATAAAACAAAAGTTAGCTATCAATATATAATTTATTAAAATTTCATGGATTTACATGGTGGGCGAGTAACAGGGGTAGAAAAATACTTTTATCAAGATTTTAAAAAAATAATTTAATTAATTTGTAAATGAGTACTGATAGTTTTGATAAAATCCGAGAATTATTTGATTTTTGTGAGAATTTCCAAATGAATGTGTTTGTTATCAAAAAAAGTGGGTGATGCACTCATTACGTTTCCATTTTAAAACAGTCGTAACGTTTCTTTAGCCGCTAACTCAAATCAAAACAAAACTTTGACAAAATTTCGAAAATGTTATCAGGGATTAAAAAAATTTTTAAAGTAATTAAAGTGACTTTAAAGGCTCCTGTGTCCATTGTAAACAGAAAAGACCAACTGAGTAATGGCCAAGGGTGTAAAAGAGGCCAGAAATTTTGTTATTAAGTTGCGGGATACAAGAACAAACCTACCTATTTTTAGTATATTGTACAGTACACACATATAAGCACAGCTTAAACTGCTGCTGCTGCTGCTATGGTAATGCTACAGGCTTTCTCCTCCTACTCTCTCACTATTTACTACCCTTCCATTTGACAAAAGTGAGAGAAAGGCTGAGGAGAGTAGCGTTTAAAAAGATAGAGGGAAAGAAAAGCTCGTATAGAGAATAAGTGTCGAAATGGATGGACAAACTAAGTAACAAGGAAGGAACAAGTACAATTATAATATGATGACAATAAACTCAGGCTATAGGCATTGACAAACTGACAGAAGACTGTTTAAGATTTGTGTCCCTCTGTTAGCATCCAAGTCCCAGGGAAAGGGTTAGGGAATAGATCTGGTGAATAGGAAAGATGGGAGAAGCCTTGGTGCCTTCTTGCATCATTTTTTACCTGAAGGTTTTTTCCCTTTTTAAATCATTTCACCCCAGTCAAGGCAGGACAGCCACTAGTGCACACAGGGTTACAGTGAGAGAAAAACAAAATCAAGAGTGTAATGCAAAATGAACTCAAGATGGAAGAAATCCAACAAGATAGAAAATGCCAATTGATGTTGCATTTAAACTTCTCGGGATTAGAGCTATCAGGGAAGTAAGTATACAGAAGGGAGCTCCACGGGTGGGTTTAATTTGATTTGTTTTACAGCCTTTCAACCTGAATGGGTTATTTAATGCCGACAATATTTTTACAATAGATCCACATGAATAGAATATGTGCTTTTTGTAAGAAATAAGTTTGTAAACCAGACACATTATAGCAATAATCTTTTTCTTTCAAAAACATATTTTTGTTGGTAATATTTTTCATTGAAAAAAAGTTTTGTTGGTAAATACTTTAATTGCATTTTGACCCTGATCTGGGGCTTAACTATATACCCATAGCTGGGACCCTAACAGGTGATACCACTCCAGGTCAAAAAAGGTAAAAAGCTCATCAGAGCAGTTGCCATTATGTGGCTTCCCTGTGCCTCTTCTACAAGTACTTTCATGGCTTCTGCTCCGATGAGCTTAGATCACTGGTGACGCCTAAGCACAAATTTACACAAGATACTAGATTAGCAACTAGGTCCCACCCTTTTACAGTTAAACAGATAAGATGTAACCGTAAATTCTACTCCAACAGGTTCTTTTCTCGTGCTTCCCACCTGTGGAACTCCCTTCCACAAGTCTGCTTTCCTGACAGCTACAATCTCCAGGTGTTTAAATGTAGGGTCAATAGACACCTCCTATCACACTAACTCCCAATTATTCTCAGAACACTCTCATCTACCCAACCCTCATTCTCGGTATCCTTACCCGCCTATCACCCACCCTCTGACATTTCCTATATTTAATCACCTTTCTCCACTCTATGTAGCCCCCTGCGCAGTAGTGGCAGTGACATGCCTTGCTCAGGGTGAAACACTTATAAAAAAAAAAAAATAAAGACAGAGGGAAGCCATGTCACAATGCTGAGAAAGTGATTGAAGCTGAAATGCCAGATCAGGATTGATTACATTGCAGATGCTTCTTTAGGTTTTGTTGAGAAGGTCGAGGTGAATATCACTATAAGATCTTACATTATCCATCAGTGGAATAGACATTTTCTCTTTCAATAATGCTGGTCAAAATGCTTCAGATCTGAAGAATAATCTGTTCTTTTGGAACCAATATTATTTAACGAATGTGGCTTGTGGTGCAGTGGATATCATCTCAGAATGAGAGATCAAAGAGTCGAGTTCAAATTTTTGTTGAATTTGTTGCTTTGACTTATGCGTAAACACTCTTGGAAAAGGTATTAACCCATCTCTTCTCCCTCGAGCTATGGGCTAAATAGCCTTGGTTGGCAATCAGTCTACCAGAGAAAGTAATGGCAACCTACTGTAGGAAAAAATTCTGCCCAGTCATTTCTGTCTCTTTTGAGACATGATCACCCATGCGTGTGTCATGTATGGCATTTAGCTGACTGATTAAATACTGTGTTTATATGTCTTTGCTTCAATCTATATCTATAAAAGTGACGAGGTTGGATGTTGTGTACGTATTTGTTTGTTTGGTAGATTCAACTGCATTTTGCAGTCTAGCTCAATGGGAATTGTGCTCAGATATAGATCAAAGTTTTAGAAAGCTAACGACACCTTGAAATTTTTCAGAAAGTTAAAATTAAGGGTAAAAAAAATATATATTATAACTCACAATGTCAGGGAGCAGTTTATGTATTGATTATAATGATCACCCCACTTTATATTATCTGTATCTATATATGATGCCCATTCCCCTTCAACCCAAATCCAATAGAGACATTCTACATTGTTATCTATATCTATAAAAGTGACGAGGGTGGACACTGTGTAAATATTTGCTATGTAAATTCATCATATGTTTTTGTTTTTTATTCTTATTATTCCTTAAACTACCCGAGTGAAACCGGGCTAAACTGCTAGTCTATATCTATAAAAGTGACGAGGGTGGACACTGTGTAAGTATTTGCTATGTAAATTCATCATATGTTTTTTATTCTTATTATTCCTTAAACTACCCGAGTGAAACCGGGCTAAACTGCTAGTCTATATCTATAAAAGTGACGAGGGTGGACACTGTGTAAGTATTTGCTATGTAAATTCATCATATGTTTTTTATTCTTATTATTCCTTAAACTACCCGAGTGAAACCAGGCTAAACTGCTAGTCTATATCTATAAAAGTGACGAGGGTGGATGTTGTGTAAATAGTTACTATGTAAATTCATCATATGTTTTTTACTCTTATTATTCCTTAAACTACCCAAGTGAAACTGGGCTAAACTGCTAGTCTATATCTATAAAAGTGACAAGGGTGGATGTTGTGCAAGTATTTACTCTGTAAATTCATCATATGTTTTTTATTCTTATTATTCTTTAAACTACCGAGTGAAACTGGGCTAAACTGCTAGTAAATTATGAAATCAAATAATTCATTAGAAATTCAAACAACACTCCCCAAAAAAGACAGAGTTTAACAAAGATATATATCGATGGATGCAGAGGCAAAAGAGAAGGGTTAAAAAAAAATGTAACAATAGCATTAATGCAACATAAGAACAGATGTTTTGATTTTAACCTGACAGATAAGTGCATATTTCTTGTGCTTGAGAAAGTTCTATAGTTGATTTGCCAGTTAACATTTAAAAGAAAAAATATGATATTAAATTCTCTTTGTCATTTGGGAGGCTTTGAAGAAAGCTAGTTTAAAATAGAAACTTATTCCATATCTAGTGATTTTGATTATAAATTGACTTTAGACAAGGAAACAGACAGAAATTTCTCAAGAAAATTGGTTATTATTGATTGAACGATTATGTTTTCATGTTTCCGAGTAATCTATAGAAATAATATTGTTCATCCAGTATAAGATACATGAGTTACTCAATGTAGAGGAATAATGAATGAGGTGTGTGATATAAACATGGGAGAAAACACTAGAATGGGAAATTTATGAGGATATGGAGGATAGATAACAATTGATGTAAAGAGGTTAAAATTGCAGTTATTTTGTTTTTTATTTCACCTAATACAAGGCCCAAGACTTGTTCAAGATAGAGTTATTGAACGAGGTGCTTGATATGAACATGGGAGAAAACACTAGAATGGGAAATTTATGAGGATATGGAGGATAGATAACAATTGATATAAAGAGGTTAAATTCACAGGTTTTAGTTCATCCAATTCAAGGCCAGAGAGTTACTCAAGATAGTGTTATTGAATGAGTTGCGAGATATGGGCATGAAAGGAGGAAGTAGGAAGTGAAGATACGAAGAGCAGGTCCCGTCATACGTTGATATTGCTTGGTTAATTTTGGATAGAATAGGGTCATCTTTTGAGGCATCTTCCACTTTGCACAGAGATACAGTGTCTCTGATGATGCTATAGATGTAATCTGTAGTTTATTTTCTTGAACTTAGTTTGAATCATCAATTAGCTTTTGTCTCAAGGGGTCACCTCTGTTGGGATTACCAGATCTAAACTTATTTATAAATGGAACTTTGTCTCTGTGTGTGTATCTGTGTGTGTGTGTGTGTGTATATCCATTATTTATAGACTCCAAAATGGCTGAACCGATTTTCTTGAAAATTTACACAATTATAGTATAAGCATCTACGAGTGTTCTTAGCTTGATTTTGATAATCGAAAAAATCAGGTTATAGAAGGAGTGGTTCGATTTTAATCAAATTTGATACACTCATAGACAAAGACATAAGAAACGATATTCAGAAGTTTCAATGTTGCAGTTCTTACAATAGTGCAGAAAATCAATTATATATATAATAATAATAATAATAACTATATAGACTCTGTAAGTATGTTGGCCGTAAATTTATACTAAAATAAACCTCCGAAAAAACCATTAACAAACAGAACCTAAATCCGTTACAATCTGGTGTACTCAGACGTCGGATAAATGGGGGGTAAAAAAATGAAACCCGCGGAACAAGTACAAAACATTCAATACTCCGCAGTAAAGAAAAAACCCCAAACGGAACCAAACACAAGAAAAAGTGTGTGTGTATATATATATATATATAAAGGCAAGATGTTTGTGAGTGTGCCTGTATATCTGTATTTTTTTTTCAGCCCTTTTATGTTAGTTTTTGCTTCAGGTTTGGCTCTAAGTAGCTATAATTGCAGTCCAGGGTCTCAGCCATGATACCATTTACTCAGAGGACTTATTTAGCCTTCAAAATTCAGTTTACGACAAAAAAACTTATTTGATATCGATACCAGAAAATCAAAATTTGACTTACATCCATTGATTTTTCTTTCGGTCTACGGTTTTGCTTTAACTGGAAACAACCATTGCTTTTTAGTCTTTCATGCCAACGTCCAAAGAGTCTGAGCTCCAGGACCATGGATTAGTTTTAAAGCTTCCATTACACCCGAACAACAACAACAACGGACTATACTGCTAGTATATAGATTGATATGAAAAGATATAGATAGACAGACATATATGAAAAGACATAGATATAGATAGATAAGTGAATTACTGTAGGCTTAACAGCCATGTTTCTACTTTTGTTGAGGATGGCTTTGAGGAAGATGATAGAACTTTGAATTGTGCATCATGGTTTGTCAGAAATTGGAAGTCACTTTCTAAAAGGCATAGGTCGAACATTTTTCTTAAATTGTTCCCCAAAAATACTAAATTCTTTGATTAAAAAATCTTTAGGAAAAAACAAATACAGTAATTTTTTTAATCAAGTTCACCAAAAGCAAGGCAGTAAAGTCACGAAGACACAAGGGTCCATTGGATGTGGAAGTATTAGAAAACAGAAATATTAGTAAGGAACAAGAACAAAAGAAGAGTAATCATGACGACAGTTGACAGCCATTGACATTGCATTTCCCTCAAGCAAGGTCACTAAACTAAAAGGGTCTAGTGAATGTGGAAGTATTAGAAAACAGAAATATTAGTAAGGAACAAGAACAAAAGAAGAGTAATCATGACGACAGTTGATAGCCACTGACATTGCATTTACCCCAAGCAAGGTCACTCAGACACAAGGGTTTACTGGATGTGGAAGTATCAGAAAAGCAAAATATTAGTAAGGAGCAAGAACAAAAGAAGAGTAATCATGGGGACAGCATTACATTTAAAGTTTTGCAGATTAAAGTTGCTGGGAAAGCATGGCACTGGAAGGGAGTCCCACAAGTGAGAAATGTGAGAAAAGAAACTGTAAGCATGTTTACACCTAGCCAGTGTGACCTAATTGACAGTCTAGTCAGTCAGTTAAGTGCCATACGTGATAAATGATTTGGGCGATCATGTCTTAAAAGAGACATGACTGACTGGGCAGAAGATTATCCTGCAGTAGGTTGCCTTTGTTTTCTACGGTAGACTGGTTGCCAGCCAAGTCTATACAACTTAATCTATCCCGTTATTTAACCCATAATGGGAAGGAAGAGATGAATTGATACTTTTCCAGAAGGTATTTGTGCATAAGTGAATGCAAGGATTTCAACTGGAATTCAAACTCTGCTCCCTGATTTGTCGTTCTAAGCCAATATCCACTGCATTCCAAATTCAAAGAGGCTAAGCACCATTATGATGAGCTCATCCAAATAATTGCCAAACCATGATAGTGTTGATAGAAAAGGTACAGGGAGGCAACCTTATATCAATTGGAAAGAGACTGAAGGTGAGATACCAGAACAGGGCCTATAATAATGCTGATTCTTCTTTGGATTTTATCCAGAAGTTCTATAGAAATAGCACGGGCACTGGAGCATATGTAGCAGCAATATTCTTGGCACGAACAAATGATAGACTTAGTGAGTTTGAATAAATAGATCGCAAAACAAAGTTTAGGATAAATTTTAAAAAAAAAAGACATAATTTATTAAGAGCTACAAAAGAGAGGACATTTTGAAGAGCCATGGCAAAGTGACTGAAGCTTAGCCACCAAATCAGGATCAATAATAATGCAGATTTTTTTTAATCTTGTCAAGAAGCTTAAGGTAAATAGCAGGAGTACTACTCTATACTGCAGGGCAGTCCTTAGCCCCCTCCTCCTTCGTGCAGGAAGCTGCAAGGCTCCTTGGCCCTGTTGACCTATTCTTATGAAAAAAAATTTAACAAAATAATTTTTAGGATTAACTCGAAAATTATTCCCATACTTGTATGTTGAAATAGACATCTATCAACCAGTCTCACTTTCTCTCTCACACACACACTCTCTCTCTCTCTCTTTATATATATATATATATATTTGATAGTAGCAATTCTGTGCCCACTCCCATATCTGTTTCAAGATACATAAAAAGTAGCTAAAAGTTGTGTAAAAGTTCATAATATATAGCTTCAAAACACCAATTCCATGATTTTTTCCGTTTCATGATCACGGAATATCTGCACTCCGGGGAGTATGTTATTTTGTTTAAAGTACCATTTATTGTGAGTTCAGCATGTTTGGGTGGGAGGCGTAAGTTGCATTGTACAGGTGGGTGGGGGGTGATGTTGCTAAGCATGACGTTGATAGTGGCAGCAATATTCTAAGCAGCTGTGTGGTGTCAGGTTGGGGTTTGGTTTCAGATCTGGTCAC
Organism: Ascarosepion bandense; assembly: GCA_037127315.1. Lineage (NCBI taxonomy): Eukaryota > Metazoa > Mollusca > Cephalopoda > Sepiida > Sepiidae > Ascarosepion > Ascarosepion bandense. Next base: position 3,145,728 of record JBBBDQ010000387.1, on the reverse strand, counting down.
TTGAGTCTACACAACATTGGAATCCTTCTCCATGACTTTAATAAGATCCACAGAAGGTTGGATTTTATTTCAGGTCTGGAATGTGATTTCAGTTGTTTAAAATCTTTAACTGAAAGTATTGTGATGGGCTCCTGAGTTTACATCAGGCTTCTTCTCTGTGACTTTATAAGAAGATCATTAGCAAGTGAGAGTTTGCTTTCGTATCTGGCCTTTTTTAGTTATTTAGAATCTTCAACAGAAAGTGTGTTGTAATGTGCTCCTACGTCTATTACGAGAGACACACTTGTTATTGAAGTGTTGTTCTATTATATTTTCTGCTTGAAATAACTTAATGGTCCTGGGCATGACGGTAAACTGTATCTGGCAGCAAGGCCTCTCATGGGGAGGTTGTGAGAAGCATAGAACTACCTCTTAATTGCGGGGTTTCCCAGGTCCACTCTGACACAGAGTGATAGCAGTTAGTAAGGGTCCCAACTATGGGCAAATAGTTAATTTCTAAAGTGGGGTCAAAACACTATGAAAGTATAAAAACAGACTTTTATAGAAATATATACATAGAAATAGATTTCTATAGAAAAAACATACATTTTTGAAGGGGAAAAATTATTACCATAACACATTTTTGAAGGAAAAAAAAATTATTGCCATAATACATTTTTGGAGAAAAAAATTGTTACCAGCAGGACATTTTTGAATACAAAACTAGAAGACATCTTCAGTTTTCAAAAATAAAAATAAAAAGCATTTTTCATTAAAGTCTGTCTAAATCAACCTTCTCACTATAACCAAACATTAAAAAAATATCTTCAAACTCCACCTTTTTGGCATGAAATAACCCACAGGGGTTGATATGCCATTAAACAAAACTCAAAATCAAAATTGAAATAACTTAAATGTTAGCTTTTGAACTGGTGTTTTTTCCCTTTCCTCTACACCATGTTGGGCTCTTTCTTTATGACTTTAGAAAATAAATGGCCACTTCAACTGTGTTCTTGACCTTTATTTTGACTGTTGTGATTTACTCACACCACTTATTTTTCCCCTTGGAAGCAAAATTTGTCAAAGTAACTTTTCTTCCCACAACAAGCACATCCGTGATGTTTAGTTCAGATACTTTCATAATCAGAAATGTCTTTGAATTTCACATTTGTAACAAGTGGATGGTGTTGTTGAGTTCAGCTTTGATTTTTGGTCATTGTACACTTTGATTGTGTTTGATGTAAGTTTCACTATGACAGCATCTTTATTATGGTATGTTCTACCATCAAATTATTTTCTTCCTGATATAATTTTGCTTTTAGATCAGGGGCTTTTACATGGAGAAACACTTCATCTCTGACCAAGTTGTGTGAATCACCTAAACATTTGCATGGCTTCACTAGTTGCTTTAGTTTAGTAATAAAGTTGTTCACTGCCTCCCCAGTGTACCCTGTACTGACAATAAACTCCACCAAGTGATACAAACTATTGGAAAAAAAGAAACCAATAAATGGATGTCAAGATGAGTAGGAGTGGTAATGGTTAGCCTCCAAATAGGACACACCCATATCACCCACTGATACACTCCTGATCAAAAATTTAAGACCACTTAAAAATCTTCAAAAGGAATTTTTTTTTACAGATAGATTTTAAACTCCTCCCACTTAAGGTTACCAATACTACAATCTAAAAGATTATGGAAACAAAAAGCTACATTCCAAACATTTTATTTAGAAATTTACATTTTTATAAAATGAGGCGTTTCAAAATTATAAGACCAGAGACAAAAATTCTATGAAATTGTACAAAAAGTGTATGAAAATATTTAACAACCAAATTTAATAATGAGTTCTACCTCCACTGCTTTTGATGACTTCAAAAATTCTGTCGGGCATGCTAGAAATAAGCGTTTCCATTAAGGTGCGGGGGATGTTGCTCCAGCTTCTGAAGATGGCTTCACGAAGTTCATTTTTTGTTGAATATTGTTTGGTAACCTTAAGTGGGAGGAGTTTAAAATCTATCCATAAAAAAATATTTCTTTTTAATGATTTTTAAGTGGTCTTAAAATTTTGATCAGGTGTGTACTTACTGAAAGGAGAAGAAGTCCCAATCTGCATCCCATGCCAAGAACCCTACACAGTACCCCATATACTGACAAACTGCATAGACCTTGAAAAGATCCGACTAAAACACTATCAAGAAAATAAACTAAGGGATATTTTCAACAAGGTTGACCTGAAAAATATTCTCAAATTTCTAAGTGAAACGAAACTATACTACAGAATATAGTCAAAAAAGTTCCTTTGAATCATCAGAGACATTTATATTCCACCCATCATAGAACAACAACTAATGTTTCGGCATTAAATGACCCATAGGGTTGATTTGCTGTAAAACAAACCAGTCAGTCAATCAATCCCCAGTGTATGGTTCACTTTCAAAAATGTCCGTGCAAGCTTTTGATACATTTTCCTTGTGAGTAAAATGCTCGTCAAAGAGTTGAATTGCTTCCTGGTATACATATCCTCTGGGGCCTTGCTCAGTTTTCTGCCGTTTCATGAACTTTTTTTTTATATTTCACATAGGCCCTCTTCTCATGTGAATAATGATAAAACCCTTCTCTGTTCCGCAATGAAAATGCCTAAAGCCATAATATAAATCACTAAATTTTCTTTCCAATTTTTCCCATCTCTGATGCAAAAATTCTGGTTTGCTAACTATATCTAATTGTTGGAACAACAAATTTGGGAGCCGAGTTCAAATTCCAATTGAATTCCTTACATTCACTATACCTTTGGGAAAGGTATTAATCCATCTCTTTCCTCCAGTTATGGGTTAAATAATAGGACAGATTGGATTTTGTAGCCTTGGCTGGCAACCAATCCATCACAGAAAGCAATGGCACCCTACTGCAGGATAATCTTCTGCCCAGTCAGTCATGTCTCTTTCGAGACATGATCACCCAAAGCATGTATCACATATGGCACTTAACTAACTGACTGAATATAATAGTTAGAAAGATGATTAAGGCGTCTACTGGGCATAAAGTGGGGAATCAGTTATATTTTATTATGAAGTAATAAACTGATCCCTCTCTAATTAGTATTTAATAATAAAATTCATATCTTCTTCCTCTAGCTATGAGTCAAATAACAGGACAAATTGGGTTCTATAGCCTTGGCTAGCAATTATTCTACTGCAGAAAGCAATGACAACCTACAGTGGGATAATCTTCTGCCCAGTCAGTCATGTCTCTTTCGAGACATGATCGCCCAAAATGTGTATCACATATGGCACTTAACTGACTGACTGAGTTTAAGGAAAAGTCAATATTTGTGTGACCATCTTCGTAGTACTAAATTTTCAGACTAGAGGCTGTTACTCATTTTATTTCAATGATGTCGCTGGTTAATGTTAGCTACTATGCTTTTGAAGGTAACAGGAATGTAGCAGTTAGTTACTTGACTGGTGGTGTTAATTTTCCTCTTTCACATACGTACCTGTTCTTAATTGGCTGGCGTTGGTATGTATTGTTTTTTTTTCACCAGTAAGTTTCTAGGTTGTGAAAATAAAATTTTCAAAAACTTAGTCGACTGTTAATAAGAGAATTTATTTACAGTAATATACAAACAGAACACATGCAGTTAGCCTGCTGTGGTATTAGTAGTGTTTCTATGCCTCATTTTCAATGTGAGTCTTCTAATCTTACTACATCAAGAGTTTGACGAGACTGCAACTGATCAGCACAAAGTCCTGATCTCAAAATAATTCAGCCATTTTGGTAGGAACTGAAGAAACAAAAACTATGCAGTTTCCAAGAACTTTCAGATCATTGCCAAGAAGAATGAGAAAAAAATTCCCAATGAGAAAATCAATTAGTCTACCGCAGAAAGCAATGGCAACCTACTGCGGGATAATCTTCTGCTCAGTCAATCATGTCTCTTTCGAGACATGATCGCCCAAAGCGTGTATCACATATGGTACTTAACTGACTGACTGACAATAACCCATTCAATTTCACATCAAATCGAAACAATTATTTGAGCCAAAGGCAGCAACAGTCATTACTAACTTCATACTGTGACTTTTTGTAATTTCTGCAATAATAAAAATCCCCTTTTTGTAAAAAAAAATCCTTTTTGAACTTTCATTGGTAGCCCATTATTTTTGCATTGTATTTTTGAAATATCACTATGCATAAGAACAGAAAAGTTTCCCATGAGAAGAAAATCTGGGCCTTTTACCCATTCAATGCCACATGAGACTAAGGCAATTAATTCAATCAAACGCAGCAACACTAATTACTAACCATAATTTGACATTTTGTAATTTCTGTAATAAAGATCACTGTTTACAAAGAAAAATTCTTTTTAAATTTTCATTGGTAGCCGAGTATTTTTGCATCGTCTTTTTGAAGTTCACTATGCATAAGACGGTCTATCATGCATCATTGAGCCTTAAATAAAGGCGGAAATTTTCTTCTGTCCTTAACTAGAATTGTTTCAGATTGTCGGGGCCATCATCCTCGACTTGAAGGGCTTAATTTTATCAGAGCCATCATCTTCAACTCGAAGGGCTTAAGATTATTTAGGCCATTATTCTTGATTCAAAGATTGTAGCATTCTTCAAAATACTTTAGTACAAATATGTTAGCAAAAATGTTGGTAAAGTTTAATGCAAATCTAAACAGCGAAAATGGTATTTGTTCACTATGGTCGGATTATTTAAGTTACAAAGATGGAGAAATTTTTCAATATGCTGACGCTTCTTTTTATATATCAGTCAGTCAGTTAAGTGTCATACGTGATACATGCTTGGGTGATCATGTCTTGAGCGAGACATGACTGACTGGGCAGAAGATTATCCCACAGCAGGTTGCCATTATTTTCTGCAGTAGACTATTTGCCAGCCAAGGCTATAGAACCCAATCTGTCATGTTATTTGACTCGTAGCTAGAGGGGGAAGAAATGTATTATATTATTAAGTAATAATAAGTGGGGGATCAGTTTATTACTTCATTATAATAGAAAACCGATCCCCCACTTCATGCCCAGTAGCTTTAATCATGTCTCCAAATATTCAGTCAGTCAGTTAAGTGCCATACGTGATACACGCTTTGGGCGATCATGTCTGAAAGAGACATGACTGACTGGGCAGAGCATTATCCGGCAGTAGGTTGCCATTACTTTCTGCAGTAGACTGAAGCAGTTAGTCGAAGCAAAGGCAACAACACTAATAAAAAAGTTCAAATTTTGATATTTTGTACTTTCTTTAATAATAATAATAATTTAATAATGAACATTACTTTTTATCTTAAAAAGAGCTGAAAGCTGAAATATTCACTGGTACTCCAGTATTTCAGTCAGTTAAGTGCCATATGTGATACATGCTTTGAGCAATCATATCTCAAAAGAGACATGACTGACTGGGCAGAAGATTATCCCGCAGTAGGTTGCCATTGCTTTCTGTGGTAGACTGGTTGCCGACCAAGGCTATAGAACCCAATCTGTCATGTTATTTGACTCATAGCTAGAGGGGGAAGAAATATATATTATATTATTAAGTAGTAATTAGTGAGGGATCAGTTTATTTCTTCATTAAAATAGAAAACTGATCCCCTACTTTATACCGAGTAAAAGCCTTAATCATGCCTCCAACTATTATATTCAGTCAGTCAGTTAAGTGCCATACATGATACACACTTAGGCAATCATGTCTCTTTTGAGACATGACTAACTGGGCTATCCCACCGTAGGTTGCCATTACTTTCTGCGGTAGACTGGTTGCCAACCAAGGTTACAGAATTTAATCTGTCCTGTTATTTAACCCATAACTGGAGGGAAGAAATAGATTCATACTTTTCCCAAGTCAGTGAATGCAGGGAATGCAACTGGAATTCAAAATCAGCTTCCCGATTTCTCGTTCCAAGCCTATAACCACTGCACCACAATGCACATCCGATGAAGTATTTCACATATGCTTATAATTTAGCATCACTGTGATTAAAATGCTCTATCATTCACCATACTCAGTCAGTTAAGTGCCATACGTGATACACGTTTGGGCGATCATGTCTCAAAAGAGATATGACTAACTGGGCAGATGATTATTCCATGGTAGGTTGTCATTACTTTCTGTGTTAGACTGGTTGCCAGCTAAGGCTATAGACCCCAATCTGTTTTGTTATTTAATTTACAGCTGGAGAGAGAAGAGACGAGTTAATACCTTTCCCAGGGGTATTTGCACGTAATTGAATGCAAGTAATTCAAATGGAACCACAATGTACATCATTCACCGTACTACGTTGACAAAAATACCGGGTTTCTTTTTCTCTCTCTCTTACACTTCTTTTCTGTGCCATGTTTCTTCAGGATATGGACGATCATGGTCCTCCACAGCCCCCTATCCTTTGTAGCTCTTAACACCTTTTCTCTTGGTATTTTTTCCAAACCCTGCTCTGCTATGCACTTGCTTAAGTCCATCAAGTATGGACTTCATTGCTTTCCCCTGTCTCTCTTTCATTCCATCTATTCTGTGATTCTCAAAATTCTTTTTCCCCATTACGCACTCCAGGAACTTCAGCTGTTGCTTCTTGATGTTAAGTATAAGCTTACTTTTTATTTCCATCCTCTCCGAAACTTCGTCATTACTCATATGTTCAGTCCATGGTATTCTCAGCATCCTTCTGTAGAACCACATATCAACTGCTTCAAATCTTTCTTTAAACTTTGATAAGATTGTCCAGTTTTCACTGCCATCACATAGTAGTCCAGTACTCTTTACTTTGTTTCCAACAAAATCTTCCTGTCTCTCAATACTCTGCTTAGCTTTTGAAAATCGTCTTTGGCCATCCCAATGCACGTTCTGATCTCATATAGGAGGGATATATAACAGTTCAGTACTCTTTACTTTGTTTCCAGCGAAATCTTCCTGTCTCTCAATACTCTGCTTAGCTTTTGAAAATCGTCTTTGATCATCCCAATGCACCTTCTGATCTCATATAGGACGGATATATAACAGTTCAGTACCCTTTTTCTTTTTTTCCAACAAAATTTTCCTGTCTCTCAATACTCTGCTTAGCTTTTGGAATGTATCTTTAGCCATGCCAATATGCCTTCGGATTTCAGTATCACACTTTCCATTCGTGATGACAACATTTCCCAAATATTAAAATTTCTGTACCTGTTTGATTTTAGTCTCCCTGACTTGTAGTTGACATCTTTCAAAGATAATACAAGCTAAGAAAAGCTTACTGCTAATCACACTTGATTTGGGAGTAGAATTAACAAAAGTAATTCATTCATCTGGTTAGGTGCCCCTGCTGTTCATCTCAGTGTTCTTGACAAGCTCCAAAGAAGAATCAGTAATGTGATAGGTACCGACTTAGTGGCTCGACTCCAGCCACTTCCCAACATACGGGATGTGGCTTCCCTCTGTCTGTTCTATCAATACTTTCATGGCTTCTGCTCCAATGAACTTAAGTCACTGGTGCCCCTGCAACAGGTGTTTATTTGTGCAACCAGACTGGCAACTGTAGACTGGTTGCCAGCCAAGAGTATAGAACCCAATCTGTCCTATTATTTAACCCATAACTGGAGAGAAGAGACAGATTAATAACTTTCCCAAGGGTATTTGTGCATAAGTGAATGCAAGGATTTCAACTGGAATTCGAACGTGGATGTGCGTTGTGGTTTTTTTTGGTTTTTTTAATCATATCACCCCGAGCAAGGCGGCAACGCCACTGATGTGCAGGGGGCTACATAGGAGTGAAAAGATTGGAAAAGAGAAAGCTGGAAACCGCATCCTAAACAGGAAACAAGGGATGAGCCTCTTCACCTGTTCAATAGACGAAACGTGGGTGGAGTGTGAACCGGGCAATAGTTTAAGAGAGGGACTGAGAGAGTGAGAGAGAGGGGACAGAGAGCAAATGACTAATGGCCGGAGTAAAGGGATGTAGAATAAATTATCGGAGCCATTTTACACTTAAATTCTTTAAAATAATGATATTGCAACAGGTTCTAATAACAAAATAAGGTAAATTATTTCTCGATCAGTTCATATCGAAAGAAGCCTTCGAAGCTAAACTAATTTACAGAACCTTCTCTAGTAAGTTTATGGTGCAGTGGATATTGGTTTGAAATGAGAAATCGGGGAGCTGAGTAGATGTAGAGGTTTTAGATAAGCTGCTATCCCAAGCTAAAGAGTGTTACCTAATCTATCTTTTTCTTTTTCTCTTAAATGACCTTAGTTTGGGAGTTAACTATTTGCCCATAGCTGGGACCTTAACAGGTGCTACAACCTAGGTCAGGGTGGACCTGGGAACAACAGTAATTAGTAAGTGATTCCACGCTCATCTAACCTCTAGTTGCTCGATCAGAGACTTTGCTGCCTGATGTAGTTTATCGTCATACACGGAACAATATCAATCTATTCATCATCATTCTAGTATAGTAAACATCTAGTTTATTACTTGTGTGACCGCAAAGTGTATTTTGGATTTTCTTCTTTACTATTCGATGCTGTTTATTTACATTTATCCTCTTGATATCACTCCCAAACCCCATTCTGCCATCTACTTGCTCAAGCCCATCAAGTATGACTCATGCTGCTTTTTTCTGTTTCTCTTTCCCTCTGTTTTGTAAGTCTTGGTATCTCCAAACCCTCCTTCCTCGTTATGTATCCCAGAAACCTCAGCTATCTTTTCCTGATGCTAAATATAATTTTTTTTTCATTTGCATCCTCTCCAAAATTTTGTCATTGCTCACATATTTTGTCCATGGTATCCTCAGTATCTTTCTGTAGAGCCCCATTGTTGTTGCTTTGAGTTTCTTCTTTATTTTCAAGAAAATTGTCCAACATTCAATGCCATAAAAGAAGACAGATATCACATAACATTTTCGTACTCATTGTTTGTTTCCAATGAAATTTTCCTGTCTCTCATTATTCTACTCAGTCTTTCGAATACATCCTTGGCCATGTCAGTACGCCATAGAATCTCAATAATAGCAACTAAAAGTAAATTCAGGTTAAAATGACATGAGTAAAAATTGGAGAAAAATGATATCACAATTTCTTTTTAAAAACTTTTAATTCTCAGACCCTAAAACCATCACATAGTTATCAGATTTTATTGAACATTTTAGAAATTGTTCATTAATAAATAAAATTATTTCCATGTTTTTTTTTATATTTTGTCAAAATATTTTTAGGTCTGACATTTGATTATGTACATACACACAAAAATTTAAATATAATTAAAAAAGACATCTATGACACAGGGACTAATTTTCCCTGCCTGGCAACTACCCATGGGTAACAGGAAAAGAGTATAAGCTATAATATGTGACATTTTTAATCATTTTTATGACTTTTCTTTTATTTGTACAGTTCATATTTGCTAAACAAATAAAAAAAAAATTCAATTTGAAATTTGATCATCTTGCTGTTTACATTTTGAATATTTCCCAAAAAACAAATTTTTTACATGTTGCGAAATTATATTGTTTTAGCGTTTGGAAATTTACATAAAAAAGGAAACATTTAGGGTATTTTTTGTGAAATTTATTCATAACAGGAATTTCCTTTTTTTTTTTTTTTTTTTTTGATCAGTTCACCTCAAGCAAGGTCATGATGAGACAAGCGGCTACTGTGAGTAAAAAAGAAAGAGAAAACTTTAGAAGAATAAACAGGGAACAAGGGATAAACTCTACTCATGTTCAAAAGACAAGGAAAATTTTTTAGCTGGACGATATTGAATTTTGTGTTGTAGGGTACCAGGGAGGCTGCATGTTTTGAAACTCACATCTGACTTCATGTGGAACATACATATGAGCTATTACTAAGGATTTAGAGAAAATGGTCAGCTTCTTATACTGCTCTAGTAAGTATCTGACTCCTCATGCAATTTCCTACCTTTAATGATGCAGATCAGTTTGAAAATGGAGTACTGTTGTCATATTTGTGCGGAAGCTGCTCAATTTTCATTCTCAGTCTCAGTATTGTTATGTTGCTCATTAAACTGATTCTTCGGTGGAGTTCATATTTCTTTGCACTTGGCTGTCCAAAAAGGTTACAATCACTCTTGGTTGAATTTTCTACTAAGATCCCGAGGCATTGAGAAAAGGAGTAATTGTTATATTAGACAAATATGTTCAAGTGCTGATATTTCTTTTGGCATGAGAGGAGAAGAGAGAACAATACAGTTCTCTTGTAGCCAAAAATTATGCAAACTTTGGGCAACTCACTTCAAAATCCCAACAGTTCTACCAACTATGTGACACTGTTTGTGGTTTATGTATACTTACACCTTGCAGATGACATTGATGGATATTATCGCTAAACAAAGAACTTCCTATTAGCATTGCATGTGACCATGCTTCTAAAGTACTCAGGATTGAACATTTTGATAAAAATTCAATGAAAGTTTGCTATATAAGATGTTGTTGTGGAGTTATTTTCACAGTGGAGGCTAGTATTTGTACTAAAATCGGTCCTAATAGGTTTGCCGTACAAAATGTACAGGGTGAACCTTTCTGTAAAAATGTAACTTAGAAAACCAATTTTGTACTTGCTAGTCTGTTATGACTCCTTGAGGACAAACTCTGGCTACTTACCTTGATGTCCCTTATTCTTTTTTTTTTGCTTTTTCACTGTAACCCTCTGCACACTACTGGCAGCCCTGCCTTGCTTGGGGTGAAAAGATGTATATATATATATATATATATATATATATATATAAATTATTTGACTTTGGTTCAAATATTTGTTATTGTCATCACAGTGTTTCAACTGTTGTGTCCTCTCACCTTCATCAACTGCTTCTACTTAAGATATATTATCAAGTTTTTTTTTCATCTAGACATGGTCAGTAGAATGGTAAAAATCTGTTGATTAAATAAAGTGTTTTATTTGAAATGTCCTGAACGTTATCTGCATTGTTTGCAGGTTTTAATCCTTACAGAGATAAAGAAGGAAAATTCCTCACAGAGATAATGCAGGTGAAATTTTTGGTAAATACTTATAAACTAATGAACCACAAATACTGCAACAAAGGCAAGTAACATTCAGGAAATTTGAAACTGAACACTTTATTTAATTGACAGGGGTAGATTACAGTCATTCCACTGACCATGCCAAAACAAAATATGAACTCAATGTGATATCTCAAGCACAGGCACCTGATAAAGGTCAGAGGGCACAGCAACCAACACATTGTGATAACTAAAATAAAAATGCTTAGCAGTTTGCATGTAAATAATGATAAATCCTCATCCCAAAAGTGCTTGAATCAAAAACCAAATAACAAATTTTTTTACTTCTTCAACTAAATCTTTGAAACATCTAGTCAGATTGAACCTTCCTGCACATTTATAAACAGACGTTCTCTATTGGGGTTATTAAATCAATTTAGCTACTGTAAAAACTTATGTACTGTGTGACATTGACAGAACTGTCAGCAGAGTGTTTTGAATCAGAGGTAAGGCTTTAAATTAGCAGGGCTGTAACCAAGAATTTTTACACTAAATTTAGTTTACTTCATTTTCACAAGGACATGGCCAAATTATTTTGGTCGGGAAGGGAGTCAGTTATCTATCACCGTCTCTTGACAACAGGTCTGCACACTGACCAAACAAATCTATCAGTCATCTCATTTATTGTTTTTGTAAAAATGTCTCATCCCCCAGGTTGGGCAGCCCTAAACAGGTCTAAATATGGCTCTCTACAGCTTCTGTTTATCATGATTAAAAAGGAAGCGATTTTAAGCTGTAGGCGAGATTAAAGAGAATGTAGCCAATCAGTTGAAATAATACTAAAAAATGAATTTTATAGCCTTTTGAAAAATGCTAAGGGCAGAGGAAGAATGAGTGAGATCCCAGAAGAATATTTTGAGAGGGAGAAATGTGACATTGTCCTAGGCAGGCTATTTTTGAATGGATGTTTAATTTTCTGGTAAACCTTGGATTAAATGAAAGTAGATACTTCTAGTCATACCAAATAATGTGCTTCAGAAGTTATTAGTGTTTAATGGTTTATCTCTTTCTAGTTAAGTGCAGGAGATAATCCATTCTCTTACCAGCCATCAAAACTCAGTTAAGCTTTTAATGGATGGTCAGTTTGCTACAAAATACAACAAAATTTATTTATTTATTCTTTTTTTATGATCATGTCTCCCCCCCACCAAGCAAGGCATTTTACTGCCACTGTTGAGCATAGGGTTACATAGGAAGAAAGTTATGAGAAAGAGTGACAGGTTATCGGGGATGTCAGGAAGAGGGTAAGAGAAGGATGGGAATACTGATGAGAGTGGTGTGGATGGAGAAAGGAGCATGAGAGAGAGGATGCAAGTTAGCGCGACAGGAGATGACTACTGACATTAAAACTATTGCCGGGGGAAAGCAAGTAAATGGAAGGGAAATCCACAGGTGGGAAGTGTGAGAAAAGAAGCTGATGGAGTAGAAGTTGCATTTACAATTTATTGGTTTCACAGTAAAAGAGTGAGACTTAGTTGCTAATCTTGTGGCTTGAGTAAATTCATATATAGGGGGGTACTTGTAGGAAAGTATTTGTAGAAGAGAATCAGGAAAGCCACATTGTGCTGTTGAGAAAGTGGCTGTATCCGAGCTGCCAAGTTGGGATCTATCACATTACAGATTCTTTGTTGGATTTTGTAAAGGACCCCTAAGTGGATAGCAGGAGCACCTGACCAGATATGGCAGCAGTATTCATCTATTTCTTTTTAGATGTATCCATTATACGAAGAGCAAAGTTGCCAGCATTGTTTATATATATAAAAAGCAAGATGTTTGTGTCTGTCTGTCTATTTGTCTGTATGTTCTTTCTACAAATTCACAATTTTTATCCAATTCTCACTAAATTTCACACAAATATTTTTTAGACTTCTGTTCAGGTCATGGGTTACTTATTTTTTTCAATTTCCCTTTGATATCAAAAATCAATACCCTGATATCCAATCAGGTCTGATCAGGATTTCAGCCCTTTTATTGTGGTTCTTACTGCAGAATTTGCTCTAACTTGGTAAAATTATAGTTTTTAGTCTCAAACATTAGTAGATCTTCTCAGACGACTCATTTTCTTCTATATCGGAAATCGATACCCCCAATATTCTCTTGAATCTGATCAAAAACTGATATTTGTGCATCAATATGGCCCATTTTCTCAAATTTGACTTCCAATGAATACGATAAGTTTTCATGGACTTACTTAGGTTAGTTTATCCTTGGATGACTTATTCGACTCTGATATTGGAAACCGATACCCCCGTATTTTATTGGGTCTGATCAAAATGAGGTTTTCAGCCCTTTTATTTTGGTTTTTGCTTTGGGTTTTGCTCTAAGTAGGTATAATTGTAGTTCTTAGTCTCAGCCATAATACCATTTCCTCAGAGGACTTATTTAGCCTTCGAAATTCAGTTTGCGACGGAAAACTTATTTGAAATCCATACTGGAAATCAAAATTTGACTTAAATCCATTCATTTTTCTTTCAATTTATGGTTCTGCTTTGACTGGAAACAACTATTGCTTTTTAGTCTTTCGTGCAAATGTCCAAAGAGTCTGAGCTCCAGGACAATGGATTAGTTTTCACGCTTTCATTACACCCAAGCAACACTGGGCTATACTGCTAGTTGTACGTAAAACTGGTTTATGATAGTCTTAACAAATCAGAACATGAATCACTTCACAATTAAATAATAGTAAAACTTTTATTTACACTATTTTTGTGCTATTGTTCATATCTTTGGCATTGCTATCACAATGTTTCAGCCACTGTGCCCTCTGTCTTTCATCAGGTGTATATCAATCTGAGTAACCTCCAGGGAATTTGCAGTATATCAGTTTTAGAAGGAAGGTTTGGAAAATTTGACACCCTCAAGACATATTGAGAGCTAAAAGAGAACAGTGTGTAAGCTACCCAATTCTTAATCAGGGATTGAACTCATCACCATTATGTCACCAAATTCACCAAAATTGAGCAGTGTGTTGAGCAATAACTGAACAGTGTTAAATAAAATAAGAAATATATATCTTTAGATATGAGCAGTGGAATGAGAACAGTCTACCACTGTAGATTGAATAATGGGTTCAGTTCAAAATTGTAAGTTAGGTTGATCAACATAAACCTGATAAAGGCTGAAACATTGTGATAATGTAGGGATAAGAAATTAAGAACTAAAAGCATGATAGAAAAACCCAACCAAGAAAAATTCACAAGCCAGTGCAAAAAGTAAATTCTGAATCTTGATTGGATTAAAAACAGTAAATTCATATATGACATATTTACACCTAGATGTGAAAAGGCTTGCTGGAGCCGGCATCATGAGAAGTTTCACTATTTATATCCCGACACTAACCTGTCAAAGTCAGTCAGATGGAAGCAGTAGCTGACAGCATCTCACCATGTAAAAAAGAAACTTCAAGCTGACTCACTCTCATTGCCAGTTTTCTTTCTTTTTTTTTTTCACTCCAGGCCAACCTGGACATAGGTCATGCCACAGTTTTATTCAACCTCTTTTTTCAACGTTCTTTTCTTCATTTTCACACCACGCCACTAAAGGGGACAACAGCAACAACAAAATAGACTTGTTAAATACAACTTCTTCATTTGTTTTGCCTTCTCTTTCTCTCAGCCTGTAGCCACCTACTAAAAAGAGGAAGCAACAAAGCCTTTACATTCTGCTACACAATCATAAACTCTAAACTTCTGTGGACATTTTAAATACCTACATTACTACTGTGAACATTTTCTACAACTTTTGATACCCATAACTTTATTATTGAACACAAACTCTACCCTTAACTTCTTAATAATGTTTCTAATTGCAAATTAACGACTACAACTTGTGTTATTCCTTCTTTTAATGAATCTCTATTTTTTAAATGCAAAATGTATGTTTTATTTTTACACTATTCCACCCAATTCCACATATTCTAATCTGCCGACAACCAACATTCTGATAACGATGAAAATCTTCTGATAATTCTGCTAATGATAACTTCAAAGCTGTAGGGAGTTCGGTTAAGTCGGTCACAAGGCCAAATCAAAGAAAAATGAACCAGCTCCTTATGGCTACAATAACATAAAGATCAGAACAATAGTCTAAATAATAATTAGTGTAAATGATAACTCCCCATCTTCTTTTTTTTAATCCTGCTTCTAGTCAGACTGTCAGCTTCTGTGACAGACAGATTTTAGAAAGTCATTTCTTCCAGGGTGGGGTTGTAAGCTACATCACTTGCTTTTATTTCTACCTATAGCAAAAAGATCTTTGAGATAATTACTAGAAATCACCAAGAGAAAGCTGAAAAACAAAATCAGGGAGCCAATATGAATAATAATATGAATACCTCCTATGCATAATCAACAGAGTTTGCTCAGACAAACCGACAAAATACTGTACAAAACAGTGGATATCTTGAAATTTCACCCATCCTGACTGATGGACCTTCTCTCAAGGAAACTCCTTTCTTTGAAACTTTGTTAGGTCTGAAGATCACCCCAAACCTCAAGTCGAGCTCGAATATACAATCTAGAGATACTGGAAAAATGGCTGGGTCATTGTAACACTCAACTAAGTATTTGACTCCGCACTGCAATACCTTTACAAGAGCTACACTACCAGCCATAATTATTAGGCCACCCCAGTTTTTTAAAAGAAATGATATATTTCATACTATTTTTTAGTATTTATTGCCAAATGCAAATAAAATGGTTCTTTTGTTATTATTACTTTGCAAAATATTACCAGGCAAGGAAGCGAAGATGAACTTTGTCCAAATTACCCTAAATTTTTTTCATTCTTTCATTGATGAAACTACAACATAGGTAATTATTAAATATTTATAAATTCATTTGATGGTCATGTTATTGTGCAATATTAGCAAAAGAACCATTCTATTTTCATTTACAATTATTCACTTGGCAATAAATACTAAAAAATAGTATGAAATACATCATTTTTTAAAACACTGGGATAGCCTAATAATTATGGCCGGTAGTGTAGGTCAGACCAAAAATGGTGTACTGCTACCATATCTGGGGTGGAGTTGCTCAGCCCTCACTCGCCTATTTTCATAGAGTTCAAATATATCTGTGCAGCTTTGTTGGTGATGGATTATTTTCCATTCTACAACCTCTTTCCCCACAAATGAAATGTCATGAGCCTCTTACTACTTTATTGCTGTTTCTATGGCATATGTTCCTTGGTCATACCACTTTTAGCATTTGCAACTGGGACCCATTGACAAAAGAGTGAATCATTTTTATTTCTTTTATATTCCTATAGTAAGAAGTTGCATTCAAACAGAAAATTGCTCCAAAGCCAAAATATCTAGCAGCAAACTTGAGTCATGTTCTTAAATTTTCATACAAACTTAGAAATTTTAGTTGAGAATTTTTTTCTCTCTTTTAAATCAGTTCACCTATTGCCTGCTTTGAATAAATCAACTGCTATGAAGGTTGGGTCACTGCGTTGTGCCAGGAAGTTTGTTCCGTCTGAATTCATCTTCCACATATACAAATCAACCATCCATCCATGCATAGATTACTGTTGTCATATCTGGTCAGGTGCCTCTGCTGTTCGTCTCAGTGTTCTTGACAGGCTCCAAAGGAGAATCTGTAATGTGATTTGTCCTGACCTGGCAGCCTGACACCAGCCACTTTCTCACCAGCAGGATGTGGCTTCCCTCTATCTCTTCTACAAATATTTTCATGGCTTCTGCTCTGATGAATTTAAGTCACTGTTTCCCCTGTTACAAGAATTTACTCGTGCAACCAGAATGGCAACAAGATCCCACCCATTTACAGTTGGATCAACCAAATGCAACCGACGATTCTACTCCAGCAATTTCTTTTCTCACACTTCCCACCTGTGTAACTCTCTTCCATATACTTGATTTCCTGACAGCTACAGCCTCCAGGAATTTAAATGCAATGTCAGTTCCCATCTCTTACCCACTTGGCTCCAGTTCTTTCTACATCACCCTGTATATCTTGTTCTTTTCCTTTCTCTCTACCTTTGCAACTGTCTTCACACCTGTATTTCTATCCTTCTCTTGCTGTTTCTCTGACACCCCTGTAACTGGTTTGTCTTTCTCTTCACTCTTCTCTTGCCTAAACTTTTACTCCTGTGTAGCCCCCTGCACATCAGTGGCAGTATCACCTTCCTTGGGTTGAAACGATTAAAAAAAACCTTACTGGTCTTTTGAACAGGAGTAGAAGTTTATTCCGGTCTTTTGAACAGGAGTAGAAGTTTATTCCGGTCTTTTGAACAGGAGTAGAAGTTTATTCCGGTCTTTTGAACAGGAGTAGAAGTTTATTCCGGTCTTTTGAACAGGAGTAGAAGTTTATTCCGGTCTTTTGAACAGGAGTAGAAGTTTATTCCGGTCTTTTGAACAGGAGTAGAAGTTTATTCCGGTCTTTTGAACAGGAGTAGAAGTTTATTCCGGTCTTTTGAACAGGAGTAGAAGTTTATTCCGGTCTTTTGAACAGGAGTAGAAGTTTATTCCGGTCTTTTGAACAGGAGTAGAAGTTTATTCCGGTCTTTTGAACAGGAGTAGAAGTTTATTCCGGTCTTTTGAACAGGAGTAGAAGTTTATTCCGGTCTTTTGAACAGGAGTAGAAGTTTATTCCGGTCTTTTGAACAGGAGTAGAAGTTTATTCCGGTCTTTTGAACAGGAGTAGAAGTTTATTCCGGTCTTTTGAACAGGAGTAGAAGTTTATTCCGGTCTTTTGAACAGGAGTAGAAGTTTATTCCGGTCTTTTGAACAGGAGTAGAAGTTTATCCAATGCTTTTTGTTGAGGATCAGTTATCCAGTTCCTTTCAAAGCTTGATCCTCACTGGATGACGCCTACAAAATTTGACATTAATTGACTTAGGTTGGCTGATTTACTTTCTTCATAATCTGTTATTCTTGAACAGTTACTGATCACTTCAAATAGAATAAGCTGAACACATTGAATCAAATACCCAAAACAAAATACCTGCTACCAGCTAAGTAATAAGAGACCTGAAAAAATTCCTTAACTTATTCCTTTGAATGTACAGTCTCTGTTAAGATCTTGTGCAAAGCTGCAATGATTACAAATACAGAACGAGTTTCCTTTCTTCATCTACTTATTTGGTAATTCTTAAATGGCAGCTTATTTCATGATTTACCTGTAGGAGATGCTTTGTTTAAATGCTTGTACATGATCCACTTGCATATCCATTTATCTACTTTGTAAGCAGTACCATTTGTTGCAGGTTCATAATCTTTAAATCATGTGTTATTTTTACACACAAAAGTTGGCTTTTATTCTGATGGATTTTTTTCTTATCAGTTGGGTTTGTGCCAAGGAAAAGAAACAGAAGAATCGGTAGCAATCACTAGAGGAGCTGATCACAGGATTATGATGGGCAGGGCACAAATAAGATATGGGCAGGGCACAAGTAGATGTGGGATGGGAACAAACTAGATATGGACAGTACATGAAGTAGATATGGGGAGGGCAGGAAGTAGATATGGGCAGGGCACTAAGTAGATATGGGCAGGGCACTAAGTAGATATGGGTAGGGCAAGAACTAGATATAGGCAGGGCAAGAACTAAATATGGGCTGAGCACAAAGTTTATATGGGAAGGGCATGAACAAGATATGGGCAGGGCAGGAAGTAGATATGGACAGTGCAGGAACTAGATATGTGCAGGGAACAAACTAGATATGGGCAGGGCAGGAACTAGATATGGGAAGGGCAGGGCAGGAACTAGATATGGACAGTGCAAAAACTAGACATGTGCAGGTCACAAACTAGATATGGGAAGGTCACAAACTAGATATGGGCAGGGCACTAAGTAGATATGGGTAGGGCAAGAACCAGATATAGGCAAGGCACTAAGTTGATATAGGAAGGGCTTGAACTAGATATGGGCAGGGCAAGAACTAAATATGGGCTGAGCACAAAGTTTATATGGGAAGGGCATGAACAAGATATGGGCAGGGCAGGAAGTAGATATGGACAGTGCAGGAACAAACTAGATATGGGCAGAGCAGGAACTAGATATGGGCAGGGCATGAAATAGATATGGGCAGGGCACAAAGTAGATATGGGAAGGGCATGAACTAGATATAGCCAGGGCATGAAATAGGTATGTTAGGGGCATGAACTAGATATGGGAATGATACAAACATGGGACAAATGTACCCAAGATACTGGAAACACAAACAAGGATGTACAAATTTTAAACAATGCTTGGTAACATGGATAGAAATCCTTGGTAACACATGGTAATCATATCATGCAGTGAAGACAGAAGGCTCCTCCCTTCTGTTATATTAAGTGTATGGTGACAGAACAAAGTAATCATGAAGATTTAAGAAATAAACAATTGTATTAATGTAAAAATACAAAAAATGGTAAATTAATGTAAATGACTCACATTGAAAAAAGAGATAAGTACAATGATAGAAGTCATCTGCGGAATCGTACAGTACAAGAGGGAGGGTACATTGTGACTTACTTCAGTGGCAGTCTTTAGCGGGTGTCATTTGAAGATGAGAGTTTGCATCCTGACAAGTACTGTGAATTGTGGCTGGTGTGCTGACTGAATGTCAAAGAAGTCTTTTTGTTTGGTTTCTATGTTCTTTTCTTAGGCTCAGATCAGCTTCAATTTTCATTTTGTTTTTTTAAGTGAAATTGGGTGCTGTTGGGTGGAAATTCTGGATTGTATTTTTCTTTGAGTTTGTAAGTGAAATGGAAGTTATGTGCAGTGCCTATGCCCTTTCTTGTACTTCAGTTTTGGGTTTCAAAGTGTTCCCATCTGGCCAGTGGTGGAAATTTGCATAGCATTATTCAGAAGATCTAGATTTAGGAAGATTATAACATTTCTCTCTTACTAGAAATGTTCCTGCTTTTATGGAGCCTAAAAATTTAATGGTCAGTGAGCAAAAGGAGTTATTTTTACAGCTAACACTACTCAGCTCACCTTTGCAACTATTTTATGATGAAGCTGGTCAACACTCTCTTAATAACCACATGTCCCGGAATTCACATTGATTCTGTTTCAGTAGGGCAGCCATTTGCTTTCTTTTTGGGGAGACAACACAGTAAATATTGTCAGTTTGACTGAACTGACAGGGGTCAGTATTATTATCAGAAGATGTATGCAGCTCTGTCTACATTACATTTCCACTCAGTTAAGTGCCATATGTGATACATACTTGGGCAATCACGTCTTCAAAGAGACATGACTGACTAGGGAGAAAATTATCCTGCAGTAGGTTGCCATTGCTTTCTGCAGTAGACTAGTTGCCAACCAAGGCTATAGAATTCAATTTGTCATGTTACTAGACTCATAGCTAGATGGGGAAGAAAAGTATCATATCATTACATAGTAATTAGTGAGGGATCAGTTTATTACCTCATGTAAATATAAAACCTATCCCCCACTTTATGCCCAGTAGAAGTTTTAATCATTTTTCTAACTATTATACGTAGTCAGTCAGTTAAGTGCCATATGTGATACATGCTTTTGGCGATCATAACTCAAAAGAGACATTACTGACTGGGCAGAAGATAGAACCCAATCTGTCCTGTTATTTAATCCATAACTGGATGGAAGAGATGGTTTAATACCTTTCCCAAGGGTATTTGTGCGTAAGTGAATGCAATGAATTCAACTGAAATTCGACCCCAGCTCCCCAATTTCTTGTTCTGAGCCAATATCCAGTGCACCACAATGCACGTCATTTCTGCTACATATTCTTAAAAATGGACATTTCTAAATAAAGATTAGGAATAATTTGTAATTGAGAAATTGTTGGGAAAAATTTCTCTGGCTGTCCATGACAACTCTCAATTTACCCTCATTTACTCCAATCTAATTGTAAGAAGGAAATTCTAATCAAGCAGCTTTTTTCCAAGAACTGCTATTTCTGTTGAACAGACTCATCTGCAGATGCTTTCCTGAACTTTAAGTCAAGGATCTTCTGTATCCTCTCTTTCTATGACTCCATCATGCATTTATATCAGGAACATCATTCAATAATTCACTAACTTGGGTGGCTCTTGACCCTTGCTGAATTCATCAATTTATTGGGTAAACTTTTGTAGCAAAACAGGTAGTGCTGAACGGACATTCACAGCATGAAAAATGCAATTGGAAAATCAAGTTCAATTTTTAATTTACTTTAGGCTGATATCCTTGAATCTATTTCTTCTCTCTTCTTCTATGCTCATTTGTACCACATTCAATTGTCTCTTAATAGACTGGTTGCCAACCAAGGCTGGTTTTAGGGCCTGCTTTGTTTATCTGTTTGACCCAAGCTAGGAGAAGAAAGACTAATTCATACCTTTTCCAAGGGTATTTTTGTGTCAGTGAATGTAACAAACTTGAATGGAATTCAAACTCAGCCCACAGTTTTCTCATTCTGATCCACCATCCCTTCCACCACCACCACCACCACCACCACCACCACCAATCTTACAGAATCTTTGATTTTCAATTGGTCACCCATCTAAGTACTAAGCAACTTTGATGTTTTTTAGCTTGGTTAAAGTTCATGTCAGAATCCATCTTGCACATTTATAAATCTACCATTCATCCATGCATTGAATGTTGTCATCATATCTGGTCGAGTGCTCCTGCTATTCATATTGGGGTTGCCATCAAAATCCAAAGAAGGATCTGCAATATAATCAGTCCTGACTTGGCATCTCAACTTCAGTCACTTTCTCACCAACATGATGTGGTTTCCCTCTGTCTTATCTACAAATATTTTATGGCAACTGCTCCAAGAAGCTTTTTTTTCTGGTGCACCAATCACATGAATTTAAGCATGCTGCTAGATTGGCATCAAGTTTCAAATCTTTTAACAATGAAGTAGTTAAATGTAACTGTCTCTTCTACTTTAATAGTTTCTTTTCTCACACTTTTCGCCTGTGTATCTTTCTTCTGTTTACTTGCTTCTTTAATAGCTACAATCTCTAAAAATTTAAATGCCACATTGATTGCCGTCTTATATTTCTTTGAATCCCACCCGTCTTTTTTACTTTCTTGAAAACACACTGTACCCTGTTTTTTTTGTTTTTTTTTTCTCTCATTGTAGCCTCCTGTACACTAGTTGTGGTCCCACCTTGCTTCGGGGTGACATGATTAAAAACAGAAAATATTTATCATTATCATCATCAGCATTAACAGCAGTCATTATGTGTCCTCTTTTAAACAAAAACATTTCCCATTTCCTTCCACAATGATTTTGCTCTTCTTTGTCATCAAACTCATCTCATCTATCAACTCTCTGGCTTTTGTTCTACCTTTCTTTTTCTATGATTACACCAACCTTCTGCTCCACCTATTACCCTTTCTTTTTGCTATGTGACTTTCCCCATATTCATTTATGTTGCTTCATCACTCCAGTGATTATCTCTTACCTCGTTTGTTCTCTTTCGTTTCAGTGATAATTAGCATTGATCATTGTGCACTTTCACACAAATTGTCATGTTTAATTACAAAGCTGACATTGGATATTGATTCTATACTTAAAAGCCCATTTGCAAAGCTCTTTTGATTTCTCTGCCTTCATTAAATACTTTCCAAACAATCTTAGGAAGTCATTTTAAGTCATTTTCATAGACCTTGTTAAAAATTTTCATCTAAGCAGATATATTCCTGAATCTTTTCAGTTCTTTACCTTCCATATTCCCCCCCCTTTTTTTCAAAATGTTAGAACAGGGTAATATTTTTTACATTATTTGTTTTCATCAATATAAGAACTTGAATTGAATTTTCAGGAGAATGTTTGTTTTATAGCAATTTGTTTCGAATTCCGGTTGAATTCGTTGCATTCACTTACTTGCAAATACCCTTGAAAAAGGTATTAATCCATCTCTTCCTTCCAGTTATGAATTAAATAACAGGACAGATTGGGTTCTATAGCCTTGGCTGGCAACCAGTCTACTGCAGAAAGCAATGGCAACCTACTGCGGGATAAAATTCTGCCCAGTCAGTCATGTTTCTTTCGAGACATGATCGCCCAAGCATGTATCACATATGGCACTTAACTGACTGACTGATTTTTAGGCAAGACTCCCACTACTGCATATTCATTTCTTTTAGTTTTAATCTGAGGTACTTGAAGGGTTTGTATTATTGTTATGGTGAAACACACCTCTTCCTCAGATAATGGACTCTCCCTCCTATATGAATAAGATTTAACAGGAAGTTAACTCAAGAAGTTCTTGGGAATTTCATAGGAATCTTTAAAGTTCTAGAAAGTTCTTTAGAGTTCAGTAGAAAGACTAGGCAGTTGATATTACTCAGCAGTTAGCCGAATACTAAGCCGTTGGCATTTCAGTGGAAGATTACCAAGTTCCTAACATTTAGGGTGTGTTAAGTTGATTAGCAACGGACATAGCACGATTATAATTTTCAGTGCGAAAACTACCCCACAGTAATTATTTACGTTGTTTGGACTGTTGTCCTCATCTTTATTACCATATTCACGACATTTCCTCTATTTTACACACCAGCCTTCTTCAGGTGATTGGAATTTCAAACCAAATCCTTTATTTTATTCACTGGGGTATATTCTTCTTGTTTCCTGAGCCATGACACTTTCAGATGTCTTAGTGTTGTATACCTACCAATATACAGGAATGAGATGTTCCTATGCTCTCAAATACATGGACACTATTGGAGAGGAAAGTGATTATTTTGACTTGCAGTTCACTAGCAGTGCGTCTATGTCACACAGCATGCGATTCTTGTCCTTGTTGATATACTATTATCCCCAAACTTTGTTTCTTTTAGGTTTAGAACAGTTAGTTATCTCCCTTTAACTCAACTCTTTAAGTTATTTCTTCATTACTGCTCTAGCCAGGTATTGAACTCATAACTCTTTGGGTCAAGTTATTAGATCTAACCAACACGTTTATCTACTGGGTCTTGTGTCATGAATATGGCAAAAGTGAACAATATAAATAACATAAATAATATCTATCAACCATCACAGAAAATTGCTCCTACTTCCCCATTAGCATGGATCAGACTAGTCTCCCTGAAAGCAAAACACTACACCTCCTCGGGTTAAAACTTACAACAGACCTCAAGTGAAATGACTACATCGAATCCATAGCTAAATCTGCAGCTAAGAAGGTCGGTTCTCTGTGTAGGGCCAGGAAGTTTTTCCCGCTTGAAACCATCCTGCACATATATAAATCTACCATCTGCCCGTGCACTGAATACTGCTGCCATATCTGGTCAGGTGCCCCTGTCTATCTAGGGGTCCTTGAAAATATCCAATGGAGAATCTATAATGTGATGGATCCCAACTTAGAAGCTTGAATACAGTCACTTTCTCACTGATGCAATGTGGCTTCCCTGTGTCACTTCTACAAATACTTTCATGGCTTCTGCTCAAATGAACTCAGCTCTGTGGTGCCCCTTTTGTATGAATTTACTTGAGCCACAAGATTGGCAACTAGGTCCCACCTATTTACTAAGAAATCAATAAAAATGTAAACACAAATTCTACTCTATCAGTTTCTTTTCTTGTACTTCTCGCCAGTGGAATTCCCTTCCATTTACTTGCTTCCGTAACGAGTACAATCTCCAGGAATTTAAATATAAAGTCAATAGTCATCTCCTATCTCACTAACTTGCAGCTTCTCTTTCACACTCCTTTCCTCATCCATTCCACTCTCATCAGTATTCTCATCCTTCTCTTACCCACTTCCTGACACCCCCTATAACCTGTCACTCTTTCTCATAACTTTCCTCAAATGTAACTCACTGCCCACCAGTGGCAGTAGACTGCCTTGCTTGGGGGCGATATGATTAAAAAAAAAAAAAAATCTCATCTCAGAAGTGTAGGCAAACAGTGATATTTTTTTTGTTTTATTCTTGTTTATCTTTAAGCGGACATCAAGTCCTTTCCTATTTGAGTCACTAAGTATTTCTTGTAATTCATTTGATTATTCTGCGATTAGTCAAATATTGTCAGCAAATTGTAAATGTTTGAAGTATTTTCTGTTTTGTATTTATTCCAATTCCTTCCCAGTTCACTTTTTGAAGAAATTTTTTTACTCATCTCCTTATCTCACTCCTTTTCCATTTTTTATGGAAATGAGATGTCAGAATCTGTTTTACATATTTATAAGTTTACCACTTGTCCTTACTTTGAATACAACTATCACATCTGATCTGGTGCTTCTACTATATATTTAGAGATTCTTGATAAAATTTTTTAAAAAATCTGCAATTTTATTAATCCTGACCTGGCATCTCACCTTTAGTCACTTTCCCATTGCTGTAACATAGCTTTCTTATGCATTTTCTATAAATATGTTGATAGTAATTTTTTCTGACAAACTTTCCTTTATGGTTCCCAGGCATTACTAATTTAAGTGCAGTGGAAGGTTGGCAGCAAGGTCTCATCATTTTACAGTGAAAAAGGGCTTTGATGTAAGTTCTATGCTAACAGTTTCTTTTACTGGGCTTCTCACCTGTGGAACTCACTTCCAGTTAACTTTGATCTTCAAAGTTGAAGTGCAAAATCAATCCTCATCTTCTGTCTTTTTAAAACCCGGTCTTTTAGTGTTCTCTCTTATTAATAGTATTTTTATGCCTCACAGTCTCTAGCACTTAGTAACTACTTGTCGTTTAGTAGCAATATTGCTTTGGTTGAAGTGTCAGTCAAGTGCCATATGTGATACATGCTTTGGAAAATCATGTCTCAAAAGATACATGACTGACTGGGCAGGAGATTATCCCACAGTAGGTTGCCATTACTTTCTGCAGTAGACTGTTTGCCAGCCAAGTCTATAGCACCCAATTTGTCCTATTATTTAACCCATAACTGGAGGGAAGAGACAGATTAATACCTTTCCTAAGGGTATTTGTGCGTAAGTGAATGCAAAGTATTCAAATGGAATTTAAACTCAGCTCCTTGATTTGTCGTTCCGAGACGATAACCACTGCACCACAATGCACATCCAAGGATTAAAAAAAAAAATTCACTTTTTTCAAAGATACTTTCTAGTTTAACAGATATAATTTAGACAAAATCTCCATGTCTCACTCCTTTTCCAGTCTTTATTTTGTCTGTATCTTTGAGTAGATAACTGTTTGAGGTTAATCTTCCAACCTTGCACTGTTCTCTCCCTGATTTGGAACATAAAAAGTTACTCTCTTTCAAAATAAATTCATTTGCCAGTTTATTTCCTTTTAACGAAAACTTTAATTTTGGATGAATTTTTATGGTAATTCTTTAAAAATAATGAATTCATAATAAGACCAATAAAAATGTAATCACTAGCAACCTTCAAGTGTTCTTTTAGTGAGATCTGTGCAAATTGTCATACAAATAAAACAAAAAAATACCAATCTGCGTCTTCCCCAACATTTTTAATGAAGATCAGCTATGTATGTCCAGTGCTTGGTTGACAACTAACAAGTATAATCCAAATCAGATTAAGGTATTCACATGCAACAAGGCCATTACCCCCCTTCTTTTGCTCGACCAGCCAATGATTACCCCACATTACTTCTCCATTCTCATTCATGTCTGTATTTGCTGAAAACTGGTAAATGCCATCTGCTCATTCGCAAAAAAACGAAAATAAATTCCATGTCTAGAAATGAGAACAAGAGTCTTGTATTCAATCTGTTTATAGGTTTCAGTTTGTTTTTTTTAATCATTTCATCCCAAACAAGGTGATAATGTCGCTAGAATGCAGGAGGTTGCAACATGTAAAACTTAGAATGGGGAGGATTGAGGAAGATACAAAAAGGGGAGCTGGGTTTAAGAAATGCAATGTCAATATTCATCTATTAACCACTGAACTCTAGCTCTCTCCCCCACTTCTGGTTTAGGATCAGCTTTGAAATATTCTTCAAAGTAAGTTATAATTTTGCATTGATTTTATTTTGTTTTATTTTTTGTAGCTAATTTTAAAATAGTTTCATGGTTATTTGAACGAGTGTTTACCTTTTTTCAAAGAAATTTCTTTGACCAGTGAATAATTTTGTCCTTTTTATTTAAAAAAAAAAAGTCCTGTTAAATTCCTTGTTCGTCTTTTGCCTGGTCATTGTCTAGTTGACCCCACCACTCCTCAGCCAAAAGATAAAATAATTCTTTTTCTCTACTGGTGTTAGTACACGTGCGTTTGGTTTAGGATCAGCTTTGAAATATTCTTAAAAGTAAGTTATGATTTTGCATTGATTTTATTTTGTTTTATTTTTTGTGGCTAATTTTAAAATAGTTTCATGGTTATTTGAACGAGTGTTCTTTACCTTTTTTCAAAGAAATTTCTTTGACCGGACTTTAACTAAGTTAAAACTTTGTTAACTCACCACCATTACCATTTTTTTTGTTTCATCTTCTTCAATTGGAGTAGATAGATTAAGCTGTCACCCAGTTCACACTCTACCCACGTCTAATGAACAGGTGTAGAGGCTCATCCCTTGTTCCCTGTTTTGGATGTGGTTTCCGGTTTTCTCTTTTCCAAACTTTTCACTCTTACATAGCCCCCTGCACATCAGTGGCGTTACCGCCTTGCTCGGGGTGATATGATTTTAAAAAAAATATATCCTTCCCTTTCTCTCCACCTACGTATCTGTCATCGCACCTGCATTCTCAGCTTTCTATTGCTCCTTTCTAACTAGTTTGTACTCCTCACTCTTTTCTAATTAATCTTTTTACAGTAATGTAGCCCCCAGCTCATCAGTGGCATTTCTGCCTTGCTCGGGGTGAAATGATTAAAAAAAATATATAGATGGCAGCTGATGTTGCTTTTAAATTTTGAAGATTGTATTTTGGAGAGAAGCAAGGAATTGGAAGGAATTTCCACAGGTGGGGAATATGTCAAGAGAAACGGTTATAGTAGAAGCGATAATTGGACAAAGTTCTTTCAATAGTAAAAAGGTGGGACCTAGTTGCCAGTCTAGTACCATGCTTAAATTCATGTAGGAGCAGCAGGGACAAAAGTTCATTAGAGCAATTGTCATGAAAATATTTGCCAAAAAGACAGAGAAAAGCCACCTAACATTGGTAGGAAAGAGACCAAAGTCATGATTACAGACACTTCTTTGAATTTAGACATGAATCTCAAGATATACAGCAGGAGCACCAGGGTGAATATGCCAACAGTATTCAATGTATTGATGGATGGTAAATTATTAATGTATAATATGGGTTCTGAGAAAAAAAAATTTCTAGCATGACACAGTGAACCACCTTTCCTTGGAGTATACAAAGCAATTGTTTTAATACTGTTACTCCAATTCAAGTCAGTGATAAACATGAGGCCAAGAAGGCATAGTGTTGCTTTCCTGAAGTTTAGCATCTATCATGCTGATGGCAGACAGAAAAAATTTTTTGGGTGATTGAATGAAAGGCTATGTGATGTCCGTCCTTCAATATAGCAGTGAATGCTGGACAATACCATCAAAGATGAAGGAAAAACTTGAAGCAACTGAAATGTGGTTTTACAGAAGGATGCTGCAAATATCATGGATCAAGCATGTGAGCAATGATGAGGTCATGGAAATGATGGAAGCAAAAAGGAAATTAATACTGAGCATCAGGAAGAGACAGCTGAAGTTCCTGGGACACGCAATGAGGAAGGAGGGCCTGGAGAACCTGATACTAACAGGCCAGATAAAGGTAAAAAGAGACAGGGGAAAGCAACGGATAACATATTTGAAGGACCTAATCAGGTGGATGATGGAGCGAGAATTGCACAGTGTAACAGGAGAAGGCCTGCTCAGAGCCACCAGGGATAGGAAAACGTGGAAAGCCATGATCGCCTATGTCGTGAAAGGACAGGGCACATAGAAGAAGAATATATTTGCCAACTGTTTATAAGAAATTATAATGTGGGTATAAAATGGGGGATCAATTCTATATTATAATCAATATATAAACTGATCTCTCATTTTGTGGCCATGCTAGTTTCTATACATTTAGAGCCTAGGTTTATGAGCTTGAGCTAGTGGATGACAGAACGCAGGTTGCACGGTGTAACAGGAGAAGGCGTGCTCAGAGCAACCAGGGATAGGGAAATGTGGAAAGCCATGATCGTCTACGTTTTGAAGGGACAGGGCACATAGAAGAAGAATAATGAAAGCAATTTTGTTTCAGAGTATTCAAATTTACAAGCCATTCCTTGCCCCAGTTAACTACTGATCCTTTTTGAGAGCAGTTGCCAGCTTTACTTTGTCATATTTGTTGGATTTGCTACTAAGACAGGAGTAAATGGTTGTGTCATCGGCATAATTACCTATTTTAGGGTTTTACTTGCTCAGTTTGCGTGGGTAGATGAATGACATTTGGGATTCCTGATCATCTAAACATTATAACGTATTTAAACTTATTTATAAATGGAACTTTGTGTGTGCGCGTGTGTGTGCGCGTGTTTGTTACCTATAGACTCTGAAACGGCTGAACCGATTTTCTTGAAAATTTACACAGTTGTACTATAAGCGTCTGTGAGTGTTCTTAGCTAGGTTTTGTGTTGAGGTACCTCCGATAAATATCAAAAATCAATAATCAAAAAAATCTGGTTATAGAAGGAGTGGTCCAATTTTAATCAAATTTGAAACACTCATAGACAAAGACATGAGAGACTATATTAAGAAGCTTCAAGATTGCAGTTCTTACAAAAGTGCAGAAAATTGATAATATATATATATATTAATCGATACCAGGAAATCAAAATTTGACTTACATCCATTCATTTTTCTTTCAGTCTATGGTTTCGCTTTAACTGGAAACAACTATTGCTTTTTAGTCTTTTGTGCCAACATCCAAAGAGTCTGAGCTCGAGGACCATGGATTAGTTTTAAAGCTTTCTTTACACCCGAGCAACGCCGGGCTATACTGTTAGTATATAAATGAATGAAAAGAGTCAGTACGTGTAGGTATACTTTTGTGTTTCATTGTAAGTACAAAAGAATTTCCATTCTAGAAAAACACTTCCGATGTATACAAATGTGTGAAACTGAAGCTGTCCTTTCTGGTAGATAACCACTAGCTTGTCTCTTATTAGCAATTATCAGTTTTTATTTTATATATATAATGAGGGAAAATGATTACATGCACACAGATATATATATATATATATAAAGATGCAAAAATATTGAGAATTAGTGCATATGTATATACATATACACCTGTGTCTGTTAACATTATTGGAAGATATCCAACCAATAAGAAAATCACTTTATTCTTCTATCATCCAATTTAATGTAATATATAACAGATACGCACATGTGACGAGTAATTTGTCAATGTGTACACTGACATGCCAAAAGTTGTATGTAAGGTAATGATAGTTGGTGTCATCGTATTTTGAAATTGTGAAAATGTTAGGCAATTAAATGACAAAGTAGAAAAATTCTGTGTAACATGCTTCATTCAACTAGAAGGACTTCATCAGAATCACGTAATGTTTTTTTTTTTAATGAAATTATATAACTTTAGGGGAAGGGGGAGATGTAACAACAAGCGCCAGTTAGGACTATGTACTGAGAGGAATTGCTGAAACACTAAATTTTAAAGTTTGAGGTTAAAATTTTTTTTAAGTTTTGAAGTTACTTTTTCATCGGATGTATCTGGATACACAATCATACCAATCTCATTCAGTTAGAATATCCTTTTGTTTTTGCATTAGCCACATTGTGACAACAGAAAATCTACCAAGAAAAACCTGGATATGAATTTACCATGGATGATTTAGAAATCAGTGCAATTTCTATATGTTTTTGCTTTAATTAATTGCAAGGTTATTTGCATGTAAATGAATATAATGAACCCAACAGGTATTGGAACTTGCCTCACTGATTAACAAAATAAGTAATAATGAGGAAATGAGGTTTGGCGAGTTTAATACTCAAAGGGTACTTTTGACAGTAAGACAAGCAGTGAAGGGCAGTGAATGAACCAAGCAATAAAAGTAATTGCAATTAATTAATAATTGATTAATTATATTGTGACAGGTATTAGGTTATCATGATGGTGAACCACGAATGCATTGATTATGTTGTTGTGTAAAAAGATGTCTTTTGTGTTCATATAAGCTTTTGTTTAAATTCCTTTAGGTTTCTTCTATATATTCTTTGTGGGAATCATGACAGGCTATAGAGTAAATTCATGCTTCAGATTTTCAGTTCTTATGTTATTTCATATCGGTTTTATGTTTATCTTTGATAGATTTCTTTCAATGGTAGTTGTTGTATCTTTAGTAGGTAGTGTAATATAACTTGTTCCATTAAGTTCGTTTGGGCGGACCTGAAGGCGACTACCAACACCTTTTAAATTTGTTGTTTTTCATTTTTTTTTTCTTTCTTTCCCAGTGCAATCTTATATCCTAAACTTTCCGAATGAAAAAAAAAAATTGGTAAAAATTTCAATATTTCAACAATTTTAGGTGGGGGCTCAGTTTTTCATACAACATCATACTAAATCGATCCTTCATTTTGGAACCACTCACTGGTGCGACATTACCACCACCTGTAAGTTTGTTGATTATCAATTTTTTTTACTTTTTTCAGTGCAATCTTATTGATTAAACCCTAAACTTTCTAACTGACAAAACAATTTGTAAAAATTTCAATATTTGAACAATTTTAGGTGGGGGGGGGGGGCTCAGTTTTTCATGCAACCTTATAGTAAACTGATCCTGTGCAATTAACATTTTTGCTTGCACACATTCAACAACTGAATCCTTTGCAAAATTTTTGAATAAAGCCATTCTTGGAGTTTCCGAGGAAGATGCCATCGTAAGAACTAACAAAAACTTGAAAAAGACAAAAACAAGAACAACAGCTCGTCCCAAAAAACCCAAAACAAAGCAACCCTAACGTGAGTGGTTCCAAGATGGACGATCACTTTACTATAGCATTGTATGAGAAAGGGAGCTCCCTCTAAAATTGTTTAAATATTGAAATTTAAAAAAAAATTTTTTTTTTGATAATCAGAAACTTTATATAATAACCAATAAGACTGCACTGAAAAAAGTAAAAAAAATATAGAAAAAAACAAATTTAAAGGTGGTGGTAGTCTCTTTCAGGTCCGCCTTTGTTTGTATCGTTCATTCTGTTATTTTTAAAAATTTGATGAGGTTTCTGTTTCAATTTAAATATGATATAATAAGAGTATTTCAGATACTTAAAAGTCTTGCACATTTATAAATTTACCATTCATGTATGCATTGAATATTTTTTGTTTTATCTGGTCGAGTGCTTCTATTCATGTCGAGGTTCTTAACAAATTCCAAAGGAGGGTCAGAAACGTAATCAATCCTGATTTAGCAGCTCACCTTCTGTCACTTTCTCACCAGCTAAAATGAAAATGTCATCTGTGTATCTTACATATATATGGAGTTTATTAGTATCATTAAGGATTTTATTTTCTAAATGTGGCATATAATAATTAGAAAAGAGTGGGCCATCGCAATACCATCTATTTGAGTATAAATATTATCAAAAATTTAAAACACTTGACCTCATAGTCTCCAATAAGCCTACAACCACACAACTAAATCCTCTACAGAAAAACAATGTAGTGTATTAATTTGCATGCCCATTCAGAGATTGTATCTCTGATACTAATAATAAACCCACGATATATTTATTGGTTTTACTAAAACCACGCTCTCCTATAGACTTACCAGCAACCTTTCTGATCATAGTTCAATTAAACAACATTTCTTAGAAAAACATAGCCATGTATATAATATTCGACAGATTTTAGTCGATAATACAATAATACTCACACATATACACAGTAAAAAAGAACCTTCAGATATTGGAGGCCATCTACATTAAAACAAAGCAACCCACACTCAATAAAATCACATTTCAATCTACACATCACATTATATTGCATTTAGACATATGGTTCTAATGTTAATATTTATGGTCTCTCCTGTGGCGTGACATTATAGATCTGAATTAGTAATTAACGACCTGCATCTGCTGTTCGATGACTGTTATTGTCACATAGCAACATTTTATGTCAACACAAGATAATATCATCTTTGATGCTGGATGTCTTTACGTCAATGTCCCTGTAACCACTCCGAAGATGGCACTTGTTAGCTGAAAGCTTAGAACCAGTGTAATAAAAAAAATATCCAAAAGTTGGACAGTTTTGTCTTTATCTTCATTTAAAATTAAAACCAAAATATGACCTTTACAACGGCTCATGATTAAACATAATAGACATTCATCATCTGTTATATTTAACCATAAAACGGATTTATCAGCACATGTCTTAATGGTGTCTAATCTTTTTTCACTTGAAATTTTGCTTTGAATTTGCAACACCGACCCAACTCATTTGACAGAATTACCAGAAAACATTTTTTCAATTCTTCCCTTAAATTTTTCACTTCATTTTTTTTTAATTAGTCACTTGTTTACTTACGTTTTTTTCAGTGAAAGTTTGTAGACAATTCTCAAAGCTCGAATAACTCCATGCAGTTAGTACCAAATTAGTTCTTAGTATTTTTCTAGTTTTTAGTATTTTCTAGCTTTTACTCACTTATTTCGCTAATAAAAAAATAATTTCTTCCTTGAAACACTACTGCCAACTTCTGAAGTTTTTTAATATAGGGTTTCTGATTTCTTTCTCTTTGGCTTCATTGGTTATTGTGATATCACTACCGTTGTCTTAGTAGCAAATTTAAATCTACTTCATTTATTTTCACATTGACAAATTTTGTTTTGTCTTCTGTGATTATTTTTTTCTGTTGCAGTGCTGTGTACAAATTATTTCCTGTGCATGCACAAAATCAAAAATATAAAATAACAACTATTTACCCATCGCACCCTTTAGATAGATATGGCCAGACTAACATAGATAGATAGATAGATGATTTTCTAAGCACTGCTTAGATGTGGCACAAGGCTAAAGGCATGGGGTATCCAGTGGGAATTGAACTCACTACTCAGTTGTAAAAGGTTCTACAAGACAAGCTTGCTAACCATTACACCACACCAAGGTATCCAAATAGATAGATAGATAAATAAATAAATAAAAACAGACTTAGAAACAGAGAGATAGATTAAATATGACCAGACAACGATAAATAGATAGAGAGATAGATATTCAAAGATAGATATGAATGTTTCAGAGTTAGATAAATTGATAGATATGAATGGTCACAGAGAGATATTCAAGGTCATAAATAGATAGACAGATATCAAATTTATAACTCAATAAATACAGTCATTGCTAATAGAGTTAGAAGATAATTTAGGGACATCCCACTGTTAGGATGTGTGTTGTGGTATGGGATGTGCGTGGTACAGTAGATATTGGCTAGGAAGGAGGAATCAGGAAAGCCAAGTTAAAATTCTAGTTGAATTCCTTGCATTCACTTACGCACAAATACCCTGAGGAAAAGTATTAATCCCTCTCTTTCCTCATGTTATGGGTTAAATAATAGGACAGATTGGGTTCTATAACCTTGGCTGGCAACCAGTCTACCGCAGAAAGCAACGGCAACCTACTGCAGGATAATGTCCTGCCCAGTCAGTCATGTCCCTTTTGAGACATGATTGCCCAAAGCGTGTTTCATGTATGGCACTTAACTGACTGACTGGATATAATAGTTGAAATCATTATTAGGGCTTCTACTGTACATAAAGTGGGGGGATCTTTTTTCTATTGTAATGAAGTAATAAACTGATCCCCCACTAATTACTACTTAATTATATAATGTATCTCTTCCCTTTCTAGCTATGAGTCAAGTAACAGGACAGATTGAGTTCTATAGCCTTGGCTGGCAACCAGTCTATTGCAGAAAGCATTGGCAACCTACTGCGGGATAATGTTCTGCCCAGTCAGTCATGTCTCTTTCGAGACATGATCGCCTAATGTGTGTATCACAAATGGCACTCAACTGACTGTCAATATAGCCAACCTGCCCTTAAAATCATCTTTTCCAATGTTTGCTTTGTTCATATGAAGGCTTTTGAATGCTGACCAAAGATACTGTAGGCTATCAGAGATTAAATCCCAACCATCATGTGAAGGATACATTGATAAACAGACTCAAGTGGAGAATCAAAACAGAATGTAAAGGAATGAATGAACAATAAATTCTGGCATAAAAAAAAATAAGCAAAACAACAAATAATGAACAAAACAAAACAGAATGACAGAATGTGGATATTATGCATGCATTCAGGCATGCGTCTAAAATGGAATGAGGTTAGGAGGTACGATTTAGTGGGTTGCCACAAGAGGTTGAGGTAGCTGTAAGTGATTCTGTCTGGAAGGGTGTTTGCAGGCGAGGAAGACATGAAGAAACTACAATCCCAGCTTTCTTCTTTTTAACCCTCTTTTATTCTTACACTGTTGCATTTCTAAGAATCTATCGCTGTTCCATAATTGTTGTTACATTTGTATATATCTCTCATACATGAAATGCTGCAATTGTTTTGGGACATAGGTTTTTTTCTTTGTCTCTTCTTCATTTGTGCCAGGAGGCTGTTAATAAAATGTGAGGGAGTCTATTTTGATTGGGAAGTTGGGTGGAGGGTGCTATAATTACTTGAGTATATTTTTATCTAAATAGTAGTAATTATTATTATAGTTTTATTTTTGTCTCTGCTAAAATGTTGGGATCCCTAGTTGGTAAATTCTTCTTGTTTATTGGTAAGATGGAACAGAAATTGAGGAAACCTTGTGTATCAGTTTGCAAGGAAATAATTTCTATTCATCTTCTTTGTTCACCTTTAACGGATTTGCCCTTCTTTTTATTCTTCTATTGTTTTTTTTGTCTCTTAACTTTACTCGGCTTTGTTTTTTTTTCATTCTTATCTTTTCTTTTTATCTCTTCATTCTTTGTTTCTGGCTTTGTTTCTTTTCATCTTTCTTTCTTTCTTTTTTTTTTCTATAATTCTTTCATGCATCTCTTTTTCTTTATTCTGGTATATTCTGCATTATTCACCCTCAGTTTTTCTTTTTTAGTTTCATTCTCTTAGAATTCTTTCTTTAATTTAATTTTACTTTTAATTTCTTTTTCTTTCATTGTTGTTTTTTTCTGTCTTTCTCTTTTAGTTTTTTTTTCTTTCTTTTATAGATTTTCTTTCTTAATTATTTTCTTTATTTCTTTTCTCTTTAGCTTTCCTTTCTTTTTTTAGTTTCTTTCTTTTATTCTTCTGTAATTTCCCTCTTTTTCTTCTTTAGTTTTTCTTTCTTCCTTTGTTTCTTTTTCTTTCTTAATTTCTTTCTTTCCTTTATAGGTTTTTCTTTTTTCTTCAGTTCTTCCTTTCTTCTGTAGATTTCCTTTCTTGTTTTCTTTCTTTTTTTCTCCTATTATTTCCTTCCTTCTTTCTTTCTTTTTTAGGTCCTTTCTTTCTTTATTTAGTTTCTTTCTTCTTTAGCTTTCTCTTTCTTCCTTTCTTGTATAGTTTTACTTTCTTTTCTTTGCTTTTTCTTCTATAATTTCCTTCTTTATTTCTTTTATATTTTTTCTTAGTTTCTTTCTTTTTTTCTTTTATAGGTTTTTTTTTAGTTATTTCTTTCTTTTTTAATTTTCTTCCTTCCTTTTTTAGTTTTTCTTTTTTTCTTCTGCAGTTTCCTTTCTTTCTTTCTTTCTTTCTTTCTTCAATAGTTTCTTTGTTTCTTTTTTATTTTCTTTCTTTATTTGTAATTTTTCTTTCTCTTTTAATTTCTTTATTTCTTTTATAATTTTCTTTTCTTCTTTAATTTTCTTTAGTTTCTTCCTTTTCTAGTTTTATTTTCTTTGCTTTTTCTTCAATATTTTCCTCTTTTTTTGGTTTCTTTTT
The DNA here is from genome assembly GCA_037127315.1 of Ascarosepion bandense. Taxonomy (NCBI): domain Eukaryota; kingdom Metazoa; phylum Mollusca; class Cephalopoda; order Sepiida; family Sepiidae; genus Ascarosepion; species Ascarosepion bandense. The sequence goes on along the minus strand of JBBBDQ010000387.1, from coordinate 3,108,953 downwards.
TCGTTTTTCTTTTCTTTCATCTCCCATTCATTCTTTCTTTCTTCTATAATTTCTTACTTTCTTTATTTTTTCCTTTCTTTTATAGATTCTTTCTTTCTTTATTTTATTGCTTTCTTTTTTCTTTCTTCTTTAGTTTTTCCTTCCTTTTTTCTATAGTTTCTTTATTTCCTTATTTTACTTTTTAATCTCATTTTTATTTTCTTTCTTTAATTATTCATTTCTTTCTTCTATAATTTCCTTATCTTCTTTCTTTCTTTTTTAGTTTTCTCCTTCCTTTCTTCTATGATTCCATTTTTTCTTTCTTTAGTTTCTTTCTTTGTCTTTTCTATAGTCTCATTTTTCCTTTTTAGTTTTCTTTTTCTTTATTTTATAGCTTTCATTTCTTTCTTTTTTAGTTTTTTTCTTTTTTTAGTTTTTTGTTCTTTATTATTTTCTTAAGTTTTTTCTTCTTTAGCTTCTTTCTTTATTAGTTGTTTTTTCTTTCTTTCTTAGCTTATTTCCCTCTTTATTGGTTTCTTTTTTATTAGTTTTTTCTTTATTTTCAAGTTTCTTTTTTTTTTAGTTTTTTTCTTTCTTTAATTTCTTTTTCTTTTTTAGTTTCTTTCTTTGTTTATGAGTTTCTTTCCCTCTTTATTGGTTTCTTTCTTTCTTTATTAGTTTTTTCTTTCTTTAATTTCTTTCTTTTTTAGTTTCTTTCTTTATTAACTTCTTTCTTTCTTTTTTGTTTCTTCTTTAGTTTTTTCTTTCTTTCTTTTTTGTTAGTTTATTTCCCTTTTTATTGGTTTCTTTCTTTCTTTTTTAGTTTCTTTCTTTAGTTTTTTTTTCTTTAGCTTCTTTCTTTTTTATTAGTTTGTTTCTTTTCTTTCTTTCTTTCTTTCTTCCTTTTCCCTTTTTGTCTGCATATCTCTTACATTACACACCTTCAGCATGCTTTTCTTTCCATGATTTCTTTCTTTCTTCCCTATTGGCCTCTTTCATGCAACCTTCCTCACCATTTTCTTTTTTTTTTTTTTGCTATGTACTGACCTTCTTGCTTAAACATATTTTTCTTCTCTTCTTTATTCATTCCATTTTTTTTTCTTTTTGTTTCTTTAAATGTTTCTGCTTTCTTTATCTTTTTCCCCTCAGACTTCTTAATGTTTTTTTATAACTACCTTCTCTTGCCTGTTTTCTAAAAACTTCATGGCTCTTCTTACCTTTACCTGTCCTTCGTCAGTAGTTGTATCACGCACTCTCTTCTTAAAATACCAAGACTGGCATCTCTCTCTCTCTCTCTACCTACATTTTACTATTCACTCTCTCTATCATTTTCTACTTTTCTTTTATTCCCTCTCTCTTTGTTTGATCTGCTACCTTTTCTCTCTCTGTCACTCTCAAAGAAATAAACTTTCTCTTTCTCTCGGTTTTGCTATCTCACCCTTACCAAACAACATACCTACTCTCTGCTCACCTATTTCACGTACTTTAGTCATGTTTACCTCTGTCTTGCCCAGCACAAAACCATGCTTCCATTCTAGTTCTTTCTATTGTTAAATCAGGCTCACAGAGAATGTCTCAAGGATTAGAAGGGCATATTTCCTCAAGGCGGCACCAACTTTTCCCTGTCTTAAGTAGAAACTAAAAAAGAAAGTAAACCAAAAAAAAAAGGGGGAAACAAAAAATATAAAATCCCAAAGAAATGTGGCCATTTCTTTTGGTATAATTTTTAGTTATCTCTCATGTTGAAATGCTCCTTCATCATAATATGACATATGTGTTACCCAAGATCTAAATGTTAGCATATAGCCGAGAGACACCTTTCTTAAACTCGTTGATAAGGTACTGAAGTGGGAGCTTTTATCTGTAGTTTTGCAAATATTTATTGCAGAAAGGAAAGAAAAAAATCTGCTAGATAATGGTTTCACAGGTAGAGCAATGTTATTTATACAACATTTAATAGATTATAGAAAAAAATCTGACTAAAAAAAAAATAACACTTAAATATACTAAAATAGAATAGGTCATATTTTAAGCATAATTTAAGGAAAATATATATATATATATTTTTAAAAGAAGGCTTCATTTATCTAAAACATCATTATTTTTTAATGTCTGTAACATCTTTTTTTTTTTTTTTTGTAAATATTTTTTTTGGTATATTTTATCAGATTATTATTTTTAATATATTAATTTATTTTTATTTTGCTATTAATCCTGTAAAATATTAAACAAAAACTTTCAAGAACTTTTTTATTTTCATCAAAAACCAGATTTATCTAATATTTATAACATTATACATTACATGATCATAAATGTAGAAAACAATATTTTTACTAGTTAATAAGGAGGAGTAAAAAATATAAATGTTTTTCTGATAAACTCCCCAAAATGCCGGCAGTATTCACGGGATCATTTTTTAAACTGCTTCACTCAAAACTAAGCAATATTATGGGATTTTTATTCCAGGAGAATATACAGTCAAGTAATAACAAACTTTTGAAGGAAATGGGTTGAATGAAAAAAAAATATAAAAGCAAGAATGGTATTCTTAAAAATATATTAAAAGAAAATGGAAAACCATAATAGTTTCGGAACGATAGGCAGAAATGAATTTTGTGATTTTACGAGACCATTGACACAAACCAGTGAAATGAAAGTCAACATTTTTACCTAAATGGCTGGGATGTTTAAAAAATTTAAAAAATTCAAGCAAATTGTGAAAACAAAATTAGAACCCAGGTAAGTTATTTTTTTTTTTTAATTTATCGTCTAGTTGGAACTTGAAAACTTCTTGTATATTATAGATACTTACTTTATTCTAAATATCAACAAATGTACACACACCTGATTTGTATTAAAACCAACGAAAGTTCATTTTGTATTTTTGTTAATTTTTTTCTTATTTCTGATGAAGTGTTTGGCAACATAATAGACACTTTACTTATTATCGGTGTATTTATTCAGTTTTATCAAACTGGTGTTTTTATCTTTCATTGTTAATGATGCTAGACTATGTACATTGCTATAGTGATTTGACTAAGTATATTTTATCAGAAATGTTTCTTTTATGCTTATTGTATTGAATGCCAACGAAAATTCTTTTAGTATTTTTTAAAGCATTTATTCCTTTCTGACTTTGGTAGATAGGGGCTTGGGACAAGAAAACAGAAAATTGAGTTTGAATTCCAGTTGAGTTTTTTACATGAATTTATGCACAAATTTCTTGGGGAAGTTATAAATCCATTTTCTCCCACACCTATGGGTTAAATAGTAAATAAAATTTCATCTTTAAAACATTGTTTGTTAATGCAATATTCGCCAAATAAAAAATAATTCTTACAAAGCCAAAAATATATTTGGGTTTTAAATAACCCACAAAAGTTTCATAAACCAGAAAAAAAAAATACAAATCACTCAATCAATATCTTCCGGTTGATGTCAGAACTGAGCTTGTACAAAAAGTTGCCCAAATAAAAAGTGCTCCCAGCCTCCATAAGCCATTTTTAAAGAATCCAGGTGATATTTTTTCATGATATCAAAGACCTTGGAGGGAGAAAAAAAAGTTCACAAAAAACAAAAGAAATTTTCTTATTTTTTTAAAAATAAAACTGGTTTGAAACAAAAATTTCTGGCTGTATATATACAGGGCCAGAAAGTGTGTGTGTGTATATATTTATATACACTCCTGCTCAAAAATTTTAAGACCACTTAAAAATCTTTAAAAAGAAGTATTTTTTTACGGATAGATTTTAAACTCCTACCACTTAAGGTTACCAATACTACAATCTAAAAGGTTATGGAAACAAAAAGCTATATTCCAAACATTTTATTTAGAAATTTACATTTTTATAAAATGAGGTGATTTATACATGATCAAAATTATAAGACCAGAGACAAAAATTCTCTGAAATTGTACAAAAAGTGTATGAAAACATTCAACAACCAAATTTAATGATGAGTTCTACCTCCACTGCTTTTGATGACTTCAAAAATTCTGTCGGGCATGCTAGAAATAAGTGTTTCCATTAAGGTGCGGGGGATGTTGCTCCAGCTTCTGAAGATGGCTTCACAAAGTTAATTTTTTGTTGAATATTGTTCGCCATTTCAATAAACATCTCTTGTCATCCATCCTCAAACATTTTCAATTGGGTTCAAGTCTGGTGAGCATGCAGGATATCCCAAGAGATGGATCCCATTTTCTTGTAGAAAGGTCAAGGTCCATCTTGCAGCATGGATTGCAGCATTATTCTGTTGAAATAACCATCCATCCACACACAAACAATGGCCCTCCATCATCAATGATGCTTTTTGTAGCATGCTAACATAACCAGCCGCTGTTTGACAACCTTGCACCACCTGGAGCTCCATCGTCCCTCTGTAAGAAATGGCATCCATGCCATTAGGGACTCTCCACCACTATGACGTGTGGAGAAAATTTCAGGAGGCATGTTTTTGTTATGCCAATATCGTTGGAAGCCGTCAGGACCATTTAGATTGAATTTTTTCTCATCAGAAAACAGGACTTTCTTCCACTTCCCAACGTCCCATGTTTGGTATTCACGACCAAATTTTAAGCGGTCCACCTTGTGACATGGAAGCAGCCGAGGAATTTGTTTACACTTTTTATTTACCATGCCTTTTTGCCGTAAGTGTCATCTGATGGTTACAGGACTGCAATCAGCATCTGTGACTGCCTTAATTTGACGAGAAGAAAGTCCCCACTCTTTCATAACAACCCGTCTTATTCTCTTACACAATACAGGAGAAATTTTTTGGGGCCTACCAGAAGATTTTGCTTTTCCATAATTATCACTGTTCTTTGGAAAGTTGCAAATCACAGTTTTACTGTGATTTACCTTAGCTGCGATCATCCACTGTGACAAACCGTGCTTATGGAATTCTAGAATTCGAGAACACTCAACTTTGGTAAATTTGCTTGCTTTAGGCATGGTAACACATTTACGCAGTGATTGCTAATCTCTAACTGAACTAAAAACATTGGAATTACCATAGATCTAACAATTTATATCCCTGGTCTTTTAATTTTGATCATGTGTAAATTGCCTCATTTTATAAAAATGTAAATTTCTAAATAAAATGCTTGGAATATAGCTTTTTGTTTCCATAACCTTTTAGATTGTAGTATTGGTAACCTTATGTGGGAGAAGTTTAAAATCTATCCGTAAAAAAAAAAATTATTTTTAAAGGTTTTTAAGTGGTCTTAAATTTTTGATCAGGAGTGTATATATATATATATATATATATATATATGTGTGTGTGTGTGTGAGTATGAGAATGATAGGCCCCAAAAAGAAAACAGGGGATATGTAAACTTAATCAAAATCACATTGTAAGTGTATGTGGGAATGTACACAGATGTATATGTGGAGAGAAGTTAGTATAAGTAGGTTGACCTAATGGGGTCAAACAGACACCAAAAGTCAAAGGAATTGGTTTTTTTCAGAGGTCAAACCCTTTCAAGAATGTCTGAACAACTTCAAATGGATGCAACACAATTTGAAACTGGACTCTATTTCTTTCTCCCCTCTTCCCTCCTTTCTGTCCTTCTCCTCTTTCCCCTTATATTTATGGTCATTTATTTATTTGTTTGTAATTTTATTTTTTTATTTTTTATTTTTTATTTTTTTTTAATCATATCACCCCAAGCAAGGCGGGTGACGCCACTGATGTGCATGGGGCTACTTAAGAGTAGGATGATAGGAAAAAAAGAAAGCCGGGAACCACATCCTAAACAGGAAACAAGGGATGAGCCTTGTTCAATAGACGTGGGTGGAGTGTGAACTGGGCGATAGTTAAGTCTATTTACTCCAATTGAGAACAAAAAAAAAAGAGAAAAGAAAAAAGTGAAAGAAGATTGGGGAAAAAAAAGAAAAGAAAGGCGGGAACCACGTCCTAAACAAGAAACAAGGGATGAGCCTCTTCACCTGTTCAAAGGACGTGGGTGGAGTGTGAACCGGGTGATAGTTAAGTCTTTCTACTCCAATTGAAAACAAAAAAAAAAAGAGAAAAAGAAAAAAGTGAAAGATTTGGAAAGAAAAAAAAAGAAAAAAAGTGACTTATTAAGTTTTAACTTAGTTAAAGTCAAGTCAAAAAATTTTCTAAAAATAAAATCAAACCTACAGTTAGACATGAAAAGTTTTAAAATTAAGCAAAAATATTGGGCAAAAACGGAGAAGAAAGCAAAACAATAATATGGCATCCTTATTCAAGTGATTCCAAGTTATGTTTAATATTATTATTTTTATTGTTATCCCTCTCTTCATTTTAAGAAAAGATTCATTCTGGCAGAAATTTTGTACCAGATGGAGGAAATATTGTAAGGTCTGATGATATGAGCTAATTAAACTCATTGAAATGAGCTATAGTTTATAACTGATAAGACGTGTTAAGTTTTCCTTTATAAACTTCATATTGCTCTGGTTAACACCCATCGAGCTCTCTATATGGATTTACCAATTAATATTTTATAGTAAGGTAATCTTGTTGGATTATCCTCACCATTTACAGACTGACACCTATATATATATATATATATATATAACCAATTCGGTAAATGGAAATATTGCATGAAAAATTATCAAATTGGTAACTTTAAACACTGTCAGGATTTCAACATCCTATTCTGTTTCTGTTATTAAACAGTATGTTTATTTACGTCTATAATTGAGAAGTCTAGTTAGAAAAATATGCATACTCTGGCAGGATTTGAACCTGTATCTTCTCAGAAAAACCATCATTAGATTTAACACAACTTGGACCACTTGATCACATAGAATCTCCTGAGCAATCAAAGCCCAAATAGTTCTTTTGAACACATATCTTTGCCAATTAGCTGCTATATTTCATAGCCTAACATAAACAAAGAGAATTTATTTAGGAAATGGATTAAATCCAACATATTTTTCATTGATTTTTTTAAATGTTATTTTTTAATGAATACTCATATTTGAGTAGATGCTCTGTTTTTATTAATAAACAGGATATATATTTAAATTTACCAAACTGAATAATTGAGAAATATAGTTAGAAAAATGTGCATCCTTTGGCAGGATTCAAACCTGCATCCTCTCATGGCAACTATTGTTAGATCTGGTGTGTCTTAAACTGCTTGATCTATGCTACAAGCAGAGTATTCTCTTCATCTTTATTTTCATCATCACTACATTTTGGCCATTGTGTTTTCTGGATTTAATCACGTGTTTGTTTATCTGCTTAACCTGCAAAGAATTCCAAACTGAACCTTTTATTTTATCAATAGGGGTTGTCTGTTCTTGTTTTACTGCACATGCCTCGCAATATTTCTTCTAGTTTTTATTTTTAGTCGAGTTATTGATCACCCTATTTCCATTAAGTTCCGTTCCACACTGCCCAGGCCAGAGATTAAACTCATATTTACTCTGTCAAACTAACACTTGAATCATACGGAATATTGTACAATTTGTGACTTTATGCACAACCATCAACAGTTTTTGAACAGGTCTGTTTACCCAGGATGTGCATTGTGGTGCAGTGGATATCAGCTCCGAACGAAAATTTGTGGAGCCGAGTTTGAATTACAGTTGAATTCCTTGCATTCACTTATGCGCAAATATCCTTGAGAAAGGTATTAATATGTTTCTTCTTTACAGTTATGGGTTAAATAACAGGACAGATTGGATTCTATAGCCTTGGATGGCAACCAGTCTACTGCAGAATGTAATGGCAACCTACTTTTGAGACATGATAGTCCAAAGCAAGTATATAGAAGGGAATACCACAGGCGGGAGGTGCGATAAAAGAAGCTGTTAGAGTAGAGATTGCAGTTACATTTTATCAATTTTAATGTAAAAGAGTGGGACCTAGTTGCTAATCTAGTAGCTCATGTAAATTCATACTTAGGGGGCACCAGTGATCTAAGTTCATTGGAGCAGAATCCGTGAAAGTATTTATAGAAGAGGCACAGAGAAGCCACGTCACGCCGGTATCTATCACATTACAGATTCTACATTGGATTCTGTGAAGCACCCCAAGGTGAACAGCAGGGGCACCCAACCAGATGTGGCAGCAGTATTCAATACACAGGCGGATGGTAGATTTATATATGTGCAGGATGGACTCAGACGGGAAACACCTCCTGGCCCTGCGCAGTGAACGGATTTCTTTAGCTGCAGATTTAGCAATGGATTCGATGTAGTCATTCCACTTGAGGTCCGCCGCCTAAACCCCTTATTGGTCTTACTGCCTTGTATAGGGTGATTCATCTTCTATGTGCCATGTCCTTTTGGAATGTAGGCGATCATTGCTTTCCACATCTCCTTGTCCCTGGTGGCTCTTAGTATGCTTTCTCCTGTTGCATCGTGCAACCTCTGTTCTGTCATCCACTACCTCAAGCCCATAAATCTAGAATATAAATATATAGAAACTAGCATGGACACAAAATGAGAGGTCGATTTAGATATTGATTATAATATAGAACTGATCCCCCACTTTATATCCACATTATAATTTCTTATAAACAGTTGGCATATATATTCTTCTTCTATGTGCCCTGTCCTTTCAGGATGTAGGCAATCATGGCTTTCTACATCTCCCTATCCCTAGTGGCTCAGCATGATTTCTCCTATTACCCCACCCAACTCCAACTCTACCATCCACTTAGGCCCATCAAATATGTCACATGCTGCTTTCCCCTGTCTCTCTTTCCATCTATCTGGCTTGTGAGTATCAGATTCTCCAAGCCCTCCTTCCTCATTACATGTCCCAGAAACTTTAGCTGTTTTTTGCTGATACTCAGTATTAATTTTTCTTTCATTTCTCTCCTTCCAAAAACCTCATCATTGCTCATATGCTCGATCCATGATATCCGCAGTATCCTTCTGTAGAACCACATTTCAGTTGCTTAAAGTTTTTCCTTCATATTTGATGAGATTGTTCAGTATTCACTGTCATATTGAAGAACTGTCATCACATCATAATCCATTACTCTCTTCTTTGTTTCTAGCACAATTTTCCTGTCTCTTAATACTTTACTCAGATTCTGGAATGCATCTTTTGCCATGCCAATTTGCCTTCAGATTTCTGTGTCGTACTTTTTGTCTCCTTTTAGAAGACTTCCCAGGAATTTAGATGTTTTATTATATTGCAGTTATTCCCAGTTTCATTTTATGCTACATAAGAAAGAATCAAAAATACACCAAGTGCATCTCTTTGCAGAAAGATACGTGCTACAAAAAAAGGGTAAAATCAATTGGTATCTACTGTTCTCATTACTCTTCCCTTTTCTTGCTCATTATTAATGATTCTGTTTCTAAATTTTCTGCACTCTATAACCCCCTTGTGTCTTAGCAGTTTTGCTGCCTTGCAATAGGGTGAGACCAATTATATATATATATGCATATATTTAGTATATCGAGGCAGCAAGTAATTTTCTAAATTCTATTAAATATAAGAGAAAATGAATGTCTGTTATGTTTAATCATGAGTCGTTCTAAACGTCATATTTTTGCTTTAATTTCAGTTGAAAATAAAGACAAAAATTCTCCAACATTTGGATAATTATTTATTGATTTTCTTCTAAGCTTTCGGCTCACATGAGCCATCTTCAGAGAGGTTGTTTAAACTGAAATATTATAACATCCACCATCACTGTCGATTTTAATTTGTGTTGACATAAAACTCCACTTGGCAACGGCAATAGTTACCAAAAATAATAAACGCAGTTCTTAAATTTGCGTTTTATGACGTCACACTGCGTGACTCTATGTCACGTCAGCGACATTGTTTTTTCCAAATGGTGAAGGCCCTGGGGTAGAGTGTGGAGGGGTTTTACGTTAACAGCGGTCACAAAGTAGAAAAGGACAGAGCTGGTAGTCGCGGGGTTACAGGGTGTTGAAACGGTATATTTAGGAAGGGGAGGAATAGAAGTTCATATTTTATAAAGATAGACAACTAAATGAGTTAAATTACTTCTTTAAGGTTAAGATTTTGGGCTGTTTGAAGAGGTGTATTTAGGCGAGAAGGAATGGTTTTCAATGTAAGATTTTTAAAATTTTTATTTAAGTTTACTTGATTAAACCTTTTGGGTAGAAGCAAGCTAAATGCCAATTACAGGAAGTTATCAGTTTAAAAATTATTAGAGAAAAAATATTACAGAAAAAAAATTACAGAAAAAAAAAAAAAAAAATATATATATATATATATGTATATATATATATGTATACATATATGTGTTAACCAAGGAAAAAGTGGTTTAGTAAAAGAATCCATATTTTCTAAAGATAGGCAATTAAAGGAGATTGGGATAGGAAGGTAGAGGGGTTAAAATACTTTTAAGGTTAACGTTAGGGTAAAATTAAGATTAAAACTTGAATTGAATCCTTTTAATTTATATTCTAAGATATATAACATATATATATATATATTGATTGTTTAATACTTAGTTTTTGGTCATAATAGGGTTAGACCAGTACACATTTGTATTAAAAAGTGTTCAATACAATTATATTGTAGAACTTTTGAATATTTTCCATTTTTAAATGAGTTATTTTGATACCCAGGTTTCTACCATGAGTGGTGTTTTCAGGCGATTTTTAATGACTGATTTTAACATTTATCATTTTCTTTTTAAGAGCATTCTTTTAACAGTGTTTAATTTGAACATTCACGTGGCAGGGAATTTATGAACACGCAGTGTTAAAATTAAAATAGATTATGACTTTATCATCCATGGTTGTATGAGAGATATTTCTTAGTGTGGATGCATTTAGTCATAATTTCTGTTCTTTCATTTAACAGTTCATCTTTATTTGGGTATGTCATAATTTCTAATTTTTCTTCTTGGCACAGTCTACATATTTGTCCACCGTTGTAAGGCTCGGCTGTTTTTACAATGCTCCACGTTTTGTCTGGGTCTTTTCCATATTTTGATTTCAATTTTCAGACGTGGTTAGCCAATTTTGTATTGTTTTTTCATTTTTCTATTTTAAATGTAGATCTGTGGTTGAACCACCTGGTCTTAAAGGTGTCTTTGGTTGAGCCCAAATATATTTTGTTTTGGTCATCTGGGTCATGTGCCTCTGCCTTGTAAATTATTTCTTTTGTGTTGCAGAGACCTTGAAGTGGACATTTATTTTTGTCCCTGCAGTTGCATTCTTTGTTAGTGGTTTGGTTTTGTACGATGCTATTTAAGTTTCTGGCATTTTGTTTTTTTATGAAACTATCTAAATTACTAGTGCAACTATAACTTAGTTTGATTGTGTTAGTGTTGAAAATTTTGTTTAAATTTGATTCTTTTTGGAAACCGGGGAGCCGAGTTCGAATTCCAGTTGAATCCATTGTATTCACTTACGCGCAAATACCCCTGGGAAAGGTATTAATCCGTCTCTTCCTTCCAGTTATGGGTTAAATAGCAGGACAGATTGGGTTCTATAGCCTTGGTCGGCAACCAGTCTACCGCAGAAAGCAATGGCAACCTACTGCGGGATAATCTTCTGCCCAGTCAGTCATGTCTCTTTCGAGACATGATCGCCCAAGCGTGTATCACGTATGGCACCTAAACTGACTGACTATCTACTAGTTTGAAAAATATTTAACCTATTTAAGTCTTTACTTCTAAATTAAATAGTGAGTTGAACCAGATAATGTTTTGTTTTCTATTGTTGTTTTTGATTTGTCTGTTTTATTGAGAATTATATTGTAAAATGTTTTTATGACCAGAATTTCTTAGTGCATCTTCATATATATTTTTCTTTTCATTAATTGAGTCCTCTCGGTGACTGGCATGTGTATACACTGCTCATATACAATACGTTAAAATTTCCCTTCTCTGATTCCATGCGTCAATGGCTTAGGGAGTAGCGACTCCGACTGACACCAAATCGGTCGAGTTTCGATCTCGGCCAGAAGCAAGTGGATGCGTCTAGCCACATTGATGAGCTGTGATACATCGAAACAGGCTTTTATGTGGATGACATATATATATATATATATATGTATACTACAGGCCATAATTATTAGGCCACCTTAGGTTTTTAAAAAAATGATGCATTTCATACTATTTTTAGTCGTTATGGCCAAATGAAAATAAAATGGTTCTCTCATGATTATTGCTTTGCAAAATTTTACAAGGCAAGGAAGAAAAGATGAACTTGTCTGAATCAGCCTAAATTTTCTTCATTCTTTCAATGATGAAACTGCGATATAGGTAATTATTAAATATTTATAAATTCATTTAATGCACATGTTATAAATTTGTATGAACAAAAGAACCATTCTATTTTCATTTACAGTTATTCACTTGGCAATAAATACTAAAAAATAGTATAAAATAAATCATTTTTTTAAAACACTGGAGTGGCCTAATATTTATTCCCGGTTGTGTGTGTGTGTGTGTGTGTGTATATATATATATATATATATATATATATATATATAGTCATCCACAGACAGATCTGTTTCACTGTATCACAGCTCATCAGTACGGTTAGACTCCGATTACTTTTTTACCCAGGATTGAAACCTGACCAAATTGTCGTCAGTCGGCAATTCTACCTCTGGGCTATGGGCACTCGATAGAAGAAGGCAGACTTTTTAGCATGTATATTATCATTATACATGCCCAATAGCCAGAGTGCTCTAATTCATTATTGAATGAGAGATGCGTACATGCCATAGTAGCTACTATTTTTTCAAAGTCGACCATTTTTCCAGAGTGCTCAATCAGGGTGTGAGAGCATAGTCATCCACAGACAGATCTGTTTCGCTGTATCACAGCTCATCAGTATGGTTAGACTCCGATTGCTTTTTGACTCAGGATTGAAACCTGACCAAATTGGCATATATATATATATATATATATATATATATATATATATATATGCAGGTTTCATTGAAAATGACAGACAAGGTATTATTTTTAAGTTTTATATAATTTTTCTTGTGTTCTTATGATTTGTTTTTCAGAGAGCTTTCGTTTATACTTTTAGCCATTATCAAGGATGGGTTTTATTTTAGGTGTAACTGAATATGTCTCGAGGCTATGTATGAAGATGTGTGTTATATTCTGAACACAGTAAGTACATTGTTACTGTGTCCATAACTGATATTATTGAGTGTTGGATTTTTGATAATGCTTCCATAATTTTTTTTTTTTTTTTTTGGCATTTAGATGATGCTGTTGTGTGTGCGTTTTCAGCAAGTATGTTGTAGATAGAGTTTGGTAGATCTCTGTGTGGAAATGAGATCAAATTGAACTGTGGTCTGAAATATGCTGTGTCAATCTTCTCATCAATCATGTGGTAATGTGACTGATGTAATTGTTTGGATTGATCAAGAACACAGTTCTTGAAAATACATGTAAATTCATAAACAACACTGGCTGTGTGTGTGTTTTGTGAATTTTATTCATCTCACAAGATAGGAAAACGAGAAAGGTTTTTAAACAGTAAAATATAACATATTTTATTTGTGTTTTTATAACTAAATTTTTCTTCGTGCCTATGAGTGTTAAAATTATTTGTTTAGGGTAGGGAGTAAGAAAAAAGAAAAATGTCACGTGGCTTGGTAAAGAAGACAGGTGAATGAGTTAGGGAATTTCTTTTAAGCTGTATCATAAACACTTACCATCTGTTACTGTTGTTTTACTCCTTTACTAGCTTGTCTGACTTTGTCTAAGGACTTTGCTTTTATAATCTTCAAAGGGATCATGAAGCATGACTTTAATTGTCAATATGAAAAAGTGTCATTGGTTGAAAAATGTTAAACGTTTATTTTCAAAGGATAAATTTATTAACAGATACTTTGACTCAGAATTCATTTTTTCTGTCATTTGATGATTGACTGGTTCAGTGTTTATTTTCGTTTTTGCTCCACATACAGGGTGCGATGGATAAATTGTCATCTAAATTATGCAAAAATAAAAATAACACTGAAATCTCATTTTGAAAGATATATTTACCAAAATTACACAAAAATATTTAGACAAACTACAGAGTAAATTTATTCAATAAAATTACGATTGGCTTCAACCACAGCATCCAGATGACTTTGGCATTTCCTGCAACTCTTCTGAATGATCTCTTAATTTAAGTTGGTGAATGCTACCATAATTTTTGCCTTCAGTTCATCTTTGGTGTTACAAGAAGATTTGTTGGTTTGTTGCTCAACTGTACTCCACACATACACGACCGGCCATAATTATAAGGCCACCTTAGTTTTAAAAAAAATGATGTATTTCATACTATTTTTAGTATTTAGTGTCAAGTGGATAATTCTAAATGAAAATAGAATGTTTTTTTTGTTATTATTACTTTGTAAAATTTTACAAGGCAGCCAGGAATCCTTTACTTTGGTTAGCCAATAAGAAAACAGGACTAGCATGGGGAAGAGAGCACAAAAACTGGACACCAGAACAGTTCATTTGGTACAGTATTAACAGTCTACCACTCTTTCAGATTGCTCAATTAGGGTGTGAGACCATAAATTGTCATATATATATATATATATATATATATATATATGCACAGGAGAAGACAGTTGCCAGACATTCTTGAAAGATGAAATGTTGTAGGTGAACATGCAATGTTTTATCATTCGTAGCCATTGCTTCAACTGAACAGAAAAAATATACCAAGACGTTACAGACTGAATGCTACATGTTAGACATATGTTCTCTCACACTGAGTAATAGGTTTTCAAAAACATACGTCTTCTATGCTCAATCCTGTACATATATATATATATATATATATATATATATATATATATATATATATACTCAGACACACACACACACATATTTATATATATATATATCACTCTAAACTTATTTATAAATGGAACTTTGTGTGTGTGTGTTTCCGTTACCTATAGACTCTGAAATGACTGAACCGATTTTCTTGAAAATTTATACACTTGTACTATAAGTGTCTGCGAGTGTTCTTAGCTAGGTTTTTTGTCGAGGTACCCCTGATAAAAATCGATAATCGAAAAAAACGGGTTCTAGAAGGAGTGGTCCGAATTTAATGAAATTTGATACATTGATAGACAAAGACATAAGATACAATATTCAGAAGTTTCAAAATTGCAGTTCTTAGAATAGTGCAGAAAATCGATTATATATATATTTATATATATATATATATATAAGGCAAGATGTTTGTGTGTGTGTGTCTGTTTATCTGCGTGCATGTCTGGATTTTTTTCAGCCTTTTTATTTTAGTTTTAGCTTTGGGTTTGGCTCTAAGTAGGTATAATTATAGTTCTTAGTTTCAGCTATGATACCATTTACTCAGAGGACTTATTTAGCCTTCAAAATTCAGTTTATGACAAAAAAATCTTATTTGATATCGATATCAGGAAATCAAAATTAGACTTTTGACTTAAATCCATTCATTTTTCTTTCAGTCTATGATTTTGCTTTAACTGGAAGCAACTAATGCTTTTTAGTCTTTCGTGCCAACATCCAAAGAGTCTGAGCTCCAGGACCATGGATTAGTTTTAAAGCTTTCATCACCCCCGAGCAATGCCGGGCTATACTGCTAGTATATATATATATATATGTAAACATGTTAGGGAAATTAACGAATTTTAACGAAACTTGGTTATAAGCAACCAACAATTTGTAATGAATTATTTTGATATTATTTTTACCAATACTCATATTTAAGTAGATATTCTGTTTATAATTAGACAGTATTTTTATATTTATATCTACCGGCCTGATTATTTACGATAAATTTTTATAACGAAAATGTGTGCTATCCAGCAGGATTCAAACCTGCGACCCCTATTACATATGGGAAGCATACCATTTGATATAAATATAAAATACTATTTAATTAAAAACAGAATATCTACTTAAATACGAGTATCGGTAAAAATAATGTTCAAAACAATTCATTGCAAATTGTCGGCTGCTTATAACCAAGTTTTGTTAAAATTTGTTAATTTCTGTAACATGTTTACATTTGTTGACATCACGATACATTTCAGAGCAGATATGTTTGTTTACGGTAAATAGAAAATTGTGTTATATAAGCATGATAAAAACCTCGTCTGATCAAGAGGCTATCCATGGTCGAATGGTCAAGACAGTACCAGATGAAATGGTATGCTTCCCCTATGTAATAGGGGTCGCAGGTTCGAATCCTGCTGGATGGCACACATTTTCGCAATAAAAATTTATCGTAAATAATCAGGTCGATAGATATAAATATAAAAATACTGTTTAATTAAAAACAGAATATCTACTTAAATATGAGTATTGGTAAAAATAATGTTCAAAATAATTCATTACAAATACGTGTTTCATCAAAAATGACAGACAAGATATTATCATTAAGTTTTTATATAATCTTTCTGTGTTCATATAATTTTTTTATTTTTAGAACTCAAATTATATTAGAATTGTTTAACAGTTTTGTACTTTTGAGAGTTTTCAGTTATATTTTTAGCCATTATCAAGAATGAATTTTGTTTTACTTGTAAATACATGTGTAAAGTTTATGTATGTAGTGTCTTGAGTCTGTTTAGTTTTGAACATGGCAAGCACATTTTTACCATGTTCATAATTGAAGTTATTAAGTATAGGATTTCTCTTTCCAAGTCCAAGTCGACGAAAGACACAAGATGGCAAGGTTTTGGTTTCTATATTTTAGGATATGCATAGTATTTTGTTCATCAGTTATGTTGAGAAAGGAAGAACCATCAATAGCAAATACTATATAGCATTAATGGTGTATTTGAAGGAAAAAATTGCCAAAAAAATGTCCACAAATGAAGACAAGACAATGCACTGTGTCACAAGTCTATCACAACAAGAGTAAATCTACATGAATTGCACTTCAAATGGCTTCTGCATCCAGCCTGTTCTCCAGACCTAACCCCCAGAAATAACTGGCTGTTTGCAAACCACAAAAGAATGCACCAGGGAAAGAGTTTTGGTTTCAATGATTAAGTGATATCAGAAACCGAGGTGTATTTTGAGGTGAAAGACAAATCGTTCTACAAAAAAGTCATCGAATTGTTAGAATCAGTTTTTCACCTTAGAAGGAGATTATGTCAATGAATAAAGTTGAATTTTGCCTAAAAGTTCTTGTTTTATTGAGTGATGTGTTACTGTCACCAAATGCGCCCTAATCATAAGCAAAAAGAAAAAGAAATTAAAAGCAAACCACTGATGATCCTAACAAACTCCTAAGATTTATCATCTACTACAAAAAATTTTAAAACTTCTAAACTAATGACTACCATTAATACCAGGCTTTATAAATCTCCTTTGTGTAAAAATAATTTTATCTATGAATTTTCATCCCCCACTGGGAGATTGTATCTCCAACACTAATAATCAAGATTCAACTTCAAATACTTACATTGGGCACTTATGCAGCACAATCTCTCACAGATTGACCTGTCACTGGTTGAAACTTAACTCAGTATGTGCATGCATTGATCAGCTTATTATGCACAATTAATGTAAGACAAATCCTCCTCGGCCTTACCCTATCTTACAACCTCAAGTGGAATCATTACATTGAGTCAATAGCTAAATCCACTGCTTGGAAGGTTGGATCACTGTGTTGGGCCAGGAAGTTTTTTATGCCTGAATCCATCTTGCACATATACAAATCAACCATCTGTCCATGCATAGAACACTGCTGTCATATATGGTCAGGTGCCCCTGCTGTTCATCTCAGTGTTCTCAACAGGCTCCAAAGGAGAATCTTTTATGTAATAAGTCCCAACTTGGAGGGCTTGACTCCAGCCACTTCTTCACTGGTGAAATGTGGCTTCCCTCACTCTTTTCTACAAATATATTCATGGCTTCTGCTCTGACGAGCTTAAGTCACTAGTGCCCCCGCCACTGGAATTTACTCATGCAACCAGACTGGCAACAAGGTTTCACCCACTTATAGTTAGATCAGCTAAATGCAGCCCTTAATTCTACTCCATCAGCTTCTTTACCTGCAATTCCCACCTGTGGAACTCCTTTCCATATACTTGCTTTCTTGATGGCTACAACCTCCAGGAATTTAAATGCAAGGTCAATACACATCTCTTATCCACTTAAATCTAGTTCTTTCTACATCATCCTGTATATCTTGTTCTTCTCCCTTCTCTCTACCTTTGCAACTGTCTTCACACCTGTGTTTCCATCCTTCTCTTGCCCTTTCTCTGACATTCACTGTAACTGGTCCGTCTTTCTTTTCACTCTTCTCTTGTCTAAACTTAACTCTTATGTAGCCCCCTGCACATCAGTGGTGGTACCGTATTGCTTAGGGTGAAATGATTAAAAGAAAATACTAGTAGATTAATTCAAAATGCAAGGAAAGACTTATTAGTATTAGTTGCGAATCAGCAATATTTCCAGTTACGTGATACTAATACAGCATTTAGTGTATATATAATACGTTGCCATAGCATGTGCAGAAGAACAAGTTATAATACATATTTAATAATATTGTTGGCAATAACAAATAGGTCTTTAATATCACAAAAACAAGTATAATACATACGGACTATTTAAGTACGTTTCAAAACAAGATGAATGTTGATGTTGTCCAAGTGGGCGAGAATGTTTTAGCAAGAATAGCAAAAAAATCACATTCTGTTAGGCCAGCAATACTCCTTGTGGTTATACCCACTAAAGCAAGGAAGGGAATTGACTCTCAGATAAATAAGAGTTCCTCAAAAGGGAAGACAACTATTGTTTCCCTACAGACTCAAAACTATAGAAGCTATTGTTATACAAAATAAACAGCCCACATTAAATAAAATAACCTTCACCACAGAAATTGTCTATGATATAATTAATGTGCTCACATATTTTATTTTAAAAAAAAAATGAAAAATAAAATAAATAAATCACATTGTTTTTGGATGGCCTTTTCCCCAATAGTTGTTACAGATGATGTCATGCTAGACCATTTCAAACTTTCATAACCCTAAAGAAAACCAAGATGCAGACAATAGAATTCTACCTATCACACTGTGGTGAACACTTTTTTTAGATGAAGCAAGAGGCTTTGGGTTACCTGTGTCTTTTGTGGTCATGAAGTGGGTCTGTATGAGGTAAAAAACATGGCAGCAAAGCCTGAAATCACTGTGTGCTGGAAAACCGAAAAGTAGGCTCACATGTATGCAAATCATGGACGACTCAAGAGAGATAAATGGAGCCTCAATTTGACAGTTGGTAGTGCAATGCAAGCAGTTGAAGGAGATGGACCATTAGTGCAAAAAAATGAAGAAATTTGGAGATACGTTGTGACGTGTTCAGAAAGCAAGGACGGCAACTTGAACAAGCAATATCTTGACTTGTACAAGTGACATCATAACAATACAGACTTTTTCAAACTACACACACAGACACCATAGTACTTTTTGATAATGACTGTGAAATTTGAAAGTACTGAACAAAATTTAAAAAATTGAAGTTCAGACAGTTTATCCACAACTTTGAGTACAGTATCCAATGCCTTATTCAAAAATTGAGAAAATACAATAAAATTTAAACAGACAGCCCTGGTCAGTTTCATTTTAATCAAACTTGTTTGGCTCTGTCTCTCTCTCTCTTTCTCTCTCTCTCTCTCTCTATATATATATATATATATATATGTATATGTATGTTAATAAGAGTACTATGTGAGCATTGTTATGCATCTTAGCAAAGGATTTTTACTGATATATGATCAGCTTTATATACATAGAGGCAGACAGGAGTAAATATTTATTCTCAGTGTCTCTTTTTCACACTGTCTGTCTCTTTTTATTTTACTCTCTTTCAGTCGATGAAAGTTTTTCATCTGTAAGGATAGCAAAATTAATTTGTTCTCATTTTGCACTGACAGGGGCAAATGATAATATTTAGTTCTGAGTATCATTGTGCATGGGGTGTTAATTAGTGTTGGATGTTTCTAAAAAGATATTTGGTAGAAGATGATATAAATATCAGATCAGTATTAGATAACTGAATGACAAAGTAGAAACATTCCTTTAGTATTTGTCTATATGTCTGACATGAGGTAGTATTTACATTATTCGGACTATTGTCCTCATCTTTGTTGCCATTTATGCTATGTTTTGGCTGTTGTACGCTCCGGCCTTCATCAGGTTGATATAGATGTTGGTTAGTTCCTGACTTGGCTCTTAGAGTTGTGAGTTCACTACCAAGCTACAGCAGTGGTGAACAAGTGACTTGCAGGGTTAGAGGGAGATAACTCATGACATGACTTCCAATCAAGGCTTTACGCAAGGAATGAGAATAATATACCCCTGTGAATGTAATAAAGGGTTCAGTTCAAAATCCTCGCACCTGAAGAAGGCCGGAGCATACAACGACCGAAACGTCATACAAATGGCAGCAAAGATGAGGACAATAGTCCAAATAATGTAAATAGTAGAAACATTCCTGTTGAAATCTTCACAGTAGTATTGTTGAAGTTACCACTAAAATTTTTGTTGAGAGTTACAAACTCAAGGTTTAGTACAGTTTATTAAACCAATTGATCAGATTTAAATAAGCTAATTTGTCTGGGAAAAGACTTTAACAAAACCCTACTTAACTGTTTAATTTAATTTTATATTTATACAAATAAGTATTTGTTATTTTACTCATCTGATTTTTTTTAAAATAGTGGGAGTATTTTAAATAATTAAACTTTGAATTTTTCTAAAATAATTAATGAATATTTATAGTATCATGAAATGCACAGTAGTAAAGTCAAGTGTACTTTGTACCCCCACTCCTTACCTGTTTGCACCTCTCATCAAAATCTGGTTTAAATCAATCAATATGTGGCCATTTTAGAGGGTTTGATAGATTGACAGGCAGATGAATAGAAGTTACAGAATTTTATATATAGCTATAAAATTAGTAGCAATATAGATAAACTTAATAAAACTAGACACATATAAACTTATTATAAATGGAACTTTGTCTGTGTGTCCGTTACCTATAGACTCTAAAACGGCTGAACCGATTTTGTTGAAAATTTACACAGTTGTACTATAAGCATCTGTGAGTGTTCTTAGCTAGGTTTTGTGTCGAGGTATCCCCAATAAATATCGAAAATCAATAAACAAAAAAATCGGGTTATAGAAGGAGTGGTCTGATTTTAATCAAATTTGATACACTCATAGACAAAGACATAAGAAACGATATTCAGCAGTTTCAAGGTTGTAGTTCTTAGAATAGTGCAGAAAATTGATGATATATATAAAAGGCAAGATGTTTGTGTGTGTGTGTCTGTTTATCTGCCTGTATGTCTGTATTTTTCAGCCTTTTTATTTTAGTTCTTGCTTCGGGTTTGGCTCTAAGTAGGTATAATCGTACTTCTTAGTCTCAGCCGTGATACCATTTACTCAGAGGACTTATTTAGCCTTCAAAATTCAGTTTTTGACGAAAAAACTTATTTGATATTGATACCCGGAAATCAAATTTCGACTTTCATCCATTTATTTTTCTTTCAGTTTACGGTTTCTTTTTAACTGGAAAGAACTCTAGCTTTTTAGTCTTTTGTGCCAATGTCCAAAGAGTCTGACCTCCAGGACCATGGATTAGTTTTAAAGCTTTCATTACACCCAAGCAACGCCGAGCTATACTGCTAGTTATACTATCTAGCAACTCTATTGCAACTACATGATTAAAAAGAGTTAATATAAACTTAACATAAATTTTGTTAAATCTACTTTTAAAATGATGATAATAATAGCAGTAATATTACCCAGAAAAATTAGGCATTTGTTGATGGAGTCATTTTTCAAAAAAATAGATTTCTCAAGTTCAGTAGCTGTTTTCAATCTTTGCATTTTTATTTTTTTAATCATTTTACCTCAAGCAAAGCGAGACTGCCCCTAGTGTGCAAGGAGTTAGAGTGAAAGAATAAACAGGGTACAGGGAGTGTAGAAGAAGTGATAAGAGAAGGATAAAAATCAAGGAGATCAAAGATGGCAATTAAAAAAAAAAGTTAACAGGAGTTCCACAGGCAAAAAATTGCAAGAAAAGAAACTGTTGGAGTGGAAGTAGTGGTTACATTTAACTATTTCAATGGGAACGAATTGTGAAACCTCGATGCTAATCAAGTGGCATGCTTGAATTCACGTGGGCAGGGCACAAGAGAAAAAAGCTGATCAGAACAGTTGCCATGAAATATTTATAGAAAAGAGAGAGGGAAACCATGTCATGTTGTTGAGAAAGTGACTGAAAAGATGCTTAGTCAGGACTGAATACACTGCCGATCCTGTTTCAAATTTTTTGTCAAACCTCAAGTTGCATAGCAGGAGCACCTGACCAGATATAGCAACAGTATTCAATGCACAAACAAATAGTAGTTTTACAGTCACTGGATCTAACTAATGTTTTTATCCAGTGACTTGACCCAAAGAGTTGTGAGTTCAATAGCTGTCTACAGCAGTGGTGAACAAATAACTTAAGTTGAACTAAAGAGATAACTAAAACATCCTGAAGTAGCATGGCTTGTGGAACAAGAACAATATACCCAGTTGATCCAAATCAAGGCTTCAGTTTGAAATTCCAATAATTTGAAGAAAGGCCAGAGCATATGATGGCTGAAACATTGTGAAGATGACAAATAAGGTGAGGACAACAATTCCATGTAAATTGTGTAAATATTACTTCATCTCAGAAGTAGAGACAAATTCTGGAGAAATTGTTCACTAAGGTAAAGGGGATTGATTACCACCATGAACATGGTATGGCAGATCCTCACTCTGAAGGTTGGAGCAGGTGGCACTAAGGAATGTACATTACTGGCCATAATTATTAGGCCACCCCAGTGTTTTAAAAAAAATGTTGTATTTCATACTATTTTTTAGTATTTATTGCCAAGTAGAAAATTCAAAATGAAAATAGAATGGTTCTTTTGTTAATATTGCACAATAACAGGTGCATTAAATGAATTTATAAATATTTAATAATTGCCTATCTTGCAGTTTCATTCATGAAATAATGAATAAAATTTAAAGTGATTCAGATGAGTTCATCTTTGCTTCATTGCCTTGTAAAATTTTGCAAAGTAACAATAACAAAAGAACCATTCTATTTTCATTTAGAATTATCCACTTAAAAATAGTATGAAATATATCATTTCCCTTAAAAACTGGGGTGTAATTCATCCAAACAATCCTTTTGTGGGGCCACTATACGACATATAGCTCTACAGAAGGATGTTGAGAATAAAGGATGTTGTCTTTATGTATGAGGAAATTATCCTGCATTCTCTGCTATATAAGATGATTGATTTAACTGTTCAGCAATTATTTTCTTTATTTCTTAATACTTTGCTTGGCTTTTAAAAAACGTCTTCCACAGTTCCAATGCACTTTCAGATTTTGGATACAGGACATTTACTTTCGACTGATGGTTATCTATAAGTGAAGTCAAGTTTAAAGTACAGAGCAAGAGGCTCAGACAGAGAGAAAATCATGGAAGGAAGGAATAACTTTTTCAGACAAAGATGACAAGACAAAGAAAATTGTTAACTGACCATCTCATGAAAAGGCAGGCAGAAGAACAAAGCGGGCTTCACAGAATGGACAGGGAAGTTGGCCACTAGACTGTGCAAATATTCTCCTCCCACTAACCTTTGCCTCATCACTACTTCACTTGCTTATAGCAGAAGATGACATCCCAAGAATAAAAAAGTTTGTTGACTGAAAGAAATTTTGTTTGTTTTTTCACTCGTGGACAAGAAAAAATTACCCCTGTTGGCTAACCCAGTACCCGGTCTGTGCTAGAAAACAACACCAGATGTAATTGCGGGAGGGGGGGGGGTGATTTCCTATTCTTACGAGGTAATAAACAAATAAGAAAAAATGACAAATGAGTTTCTTGCAATAAAAACAATTACCACTACCTATACTCTAATACAACTTATACCAAATGAAAGTCCCTTTTCTGATTACATGTGAACCAATAAAATTTCAGTGTATCTTGGGATAGAATTTTCAGGATGCAATTGTGTTATTCAGGGTACAGAACCCTTGAGTGAAAAGCCACATATGAAAATCAGCAGATTGAATGCACCTGATATGATCAAGCAGAATGTTTATTTGCGTCATATTGCAGCTCATGGAATTTAATAAGAACATAGTTGATAAAAAAGAATTGACTTCATGGAATAAAAAGTAAAACTTGGCAAATTAACAGAAAAAAATTTACAGACGGCAAAAATAAAGGAGAGCTGGAAGGAAGGAGAATGAAAATAAAAAACAGAAAAAAGGAGATAAATTAGCATTGAAATAAGAAAGAAGGAAAGAAAGGAAGAAAAAAGTAATGAAGAAAGAAATATAAAACTTAAGGAGAAAAAAAGAAAGAGATAGAGAAAAAAAGGAAGTACAGAAATCATCAAAAAAAGAAAAGAAATAAAAGAATGAAAGGAATGGAAAAAACCAAAAAGGAAGATGAAAAAGGGGAAAAAAATTAAAGGTGTGGAGTAACTGGCTATGGTTAAATGTAATTGGTAATACCCTCAACAAACCATATTGATAATGTTCTCAATAAACAAAAAGGAAGGAAAAGAACAGGGCAAAATAATACAAAGCAAACAATATGTATACAAAATAATATTAAGCCAACAATCTTTATGCAAATCAAAACTAGGCAAAATAATAGTAAGTGGACAATATGCATGCAAAATAATAGAAAGCAAACATTATGTATGCAAATCAGAACTAGGCAAAATAATATTAAGCAAACAATATGTATGCAAATTAGAACTAGGCAAAATAATAGAAAGCAAACATTATGTATGCAAACCAGAACTAGGCAAAATAATAGAAAGCAAACAATATGTATGCAAATCAGAACTAGGCAAAATAATATTAAGCAAACATTATGTATGCAAATCAGAACTAGGCAAAATAATAGAAAGCAAACAATATGTATGCAAATCAGAACTAGGTAAAATAATATTAAGCAAACAATATGTATGCAAATCAGAACTATGCAAAATAATAATAAACGAACAATATGTATGCAAAATAATACTAATCAAACCATATGTATGCAAATCAGAACTAGGCAAAAAAAATAGTAAGTGAACAATATGTATGCAAAATATTAAGCAAACAATATGTATGCAAATCAAAACTAGGTAAAATAATATTGAGTAAACAATATTTATGCAAATCAGAACTAGAAAAAGTAACGTCACTAAAGCAAAAAGTTCCAAAAGAAAGTGTTGTGTTCATATGCAAAAGGGATACAGTAAAGTGGTAATAGTGTTCTGACATTAAGACAAGAAAGAACAACAATATGGCGGATGTGGCTGAGAAGATGTCTATTTTTTATTAGTTTAAAAGAAATCTCGGAATTCATCTATAGGGAGGTTTCAATAAAAATGGGGAGAGTATGTTTTTAAGTTATCATTCTTATGCGGGTTGAACCAAGAAAGGAAAAAAATAAAAAATAAAGGTAAGACAGAAAGGAAGAAACAAAGAATGAAAAGAGAAAGAAGGAAAGAAAGGAAGGAAATAGAAAAGAAAGAAAAAGAATGAAAATAAAGAAAAAAGATGAAAGAAATGATAAATGGTCATGAAAAAGATAACACTGTAAGATAAATCGTGTCATACTTTTTCAGAAACATTACATATTTTTTCAATCATGTTTCAAAAAACATATCCATATCCTCAAAATATTCTGAGGACCGTAGATGCTTTGCCAGGATTTGTGATTGGAGGGTACAATTTGAAC
Source organism: Ascarosepion bandense (assembly GCA_037127315.1). NCBI lineage: Eukaryota > Metazoa > Mollusca > Cephalopoda > Sepiida > Sepiidae > Ascarosepion > Ascarosepion bandense. The sequence continues at coordinate 3,083,266 of JBBBDQ010000387.1, read as the reverse complement.
AACATAAGCTACACAGATGATGCAATGCTAATTGTGGACATGGAAAGAAAACTACAAGACCTCCTACAGAAGGTAGCTGAAGAGAGTGACAAAAAAGAATTCCAAATAAACTGCAAGAAAACCGAATGCATGGTCATCAGCAAAAAGAGCAACCCAAAATGCCAAATACAGGTAGGGGTTACTAAAATCAAGCAAAGTACAAAAATTTAAATACCTAGGAAGTGTTCTAACAGAGACAGAGGAACGCAGCGGATAACATATTTGAAGGGCCTGAGCAGGTGGATGATGAAACGGGGGTTATGTGGTGTAACAGGAGAAAACGTACTAAGAGCCACCAGGGATAGGGAGAGGTGGAAAACAATGATTGCCTATGTTCTGAAAGGACAGGGCACATAGAAGAAGGAAAAGAATCCATGTCCTAGAATTTTGCTGTATTTTTGTTTATTTGTCTTTCTGACAAGAATTTGCTCAAAGAAGAAAATACTATTTTAAGTCAAATTTTTATGAAGATCGTATAAATCTCAAGAATAAATGACTAATCAAGAACCAGATTGTTGCATGAAAAAAAAATATTCCAGTTCGATATGTCTTCTTAATTAACAATCTATTTGGAGAGGATAAATATATATATATATATATATATATATAATCTTTTGACTCTACATATGTATGGGGTTGTATTTATATCTACTTAAACATTACATTTATAATCAATCAACATAATCTATGCTTACATACATATTTGGTCAATATATTTGTATAAAAATTTATGTAAGAGGTAATGAAATATTTTTGGGCAGAAGTTTAAATATCTGGGAAATGTTTTAACATAGGAAGGAAAGTGTGACTCTGAGATTCGAAGGCATATTTAGGTAGACAATGAAACATTCCAAAATCTAAGCAGAGCTTTTTTCTTATAATAATATTGCCCCAAGCAAGGCAATTTACTGCTACTGGTGTGCAGGGGGTAACATAGGAGGAAAGTTATGAGAAAGAATGACAGGTTATATTTTGTGACAGGAAGTGGGTAAGAGAAGGATGAGAATACTGATGAGAGTGGAGTGGACAGAAAAAGTAGCATATGAGAGAGAGAGGGGGGGATGAATGTGGCCATAAAGTGAGGGATCAATTTATATATTGATTGTAATGTCGAATTGATCCCCCACTTTATATATCCACATTATAATAGTATAGAATTTTTTGTTTTTATAATCATATCACCCCCAAGCATGTCATTTTACTGCCACTGTTTTGCAGGGGATTACATAGAAGGAAAGTTATTAGAAAGAGTGACAGGTTATAGGGGATGTCAGAAAGTGGGTAAGAAAAGGATGAGAATACTTATGAGAGTGGAGTGGATGAAAAAGGGAGCATGAGAGAGAGGATGCAGGTTAGTGAGATAGGAGATGACTGTTGACTTTACATTTAAATTCTTGGAGATTGTAGCTGTCGGAGAAGCAAGTAAATGGAAAGAAAAATTTCACTAAAAACAAAAAAGAAGATTACGAAACTGCTATATGATATCTGACCTCCTGTATGGCAGTGAATGCTAGACAATGTCTTTAAAGATGAAGAGAAAACTGTAAGCAACAGAAATGTGGTTCTACAGAAGGATGCTGAGGATACTGTAGGCCAAACATTTGAGTAACAACAAAGTTCTGGAGAAAATGAAAGCAAAAAGGAAGCTAATACTTCATATCGGGAAGATAAAATTGGGGTTACTAGGGCACATAATGAAGAAAGAGGGTTGGAAAATCTCGTTCTTATGAGACAGAGAGAGAGAGAGAGAGAGAGAGAGAGAGAGAGGAAGACAATGCATAACATTCTTAACCCTGAAACACTAGCCATCAATTACACTCATACTAACCAAGAGTATATCATACCCAATTTTGACAATATCAAAAAAATATTAAATATAAATCTTTGTTTGAAATATTTTACATGCAGGCACTTTAAACTTTGTACTCTGAGTTAACCTTAATAGGAACTGAAAAACACTGTTTAGGTAAGACAATCGGGTACTGAAAATTATAACTAAAATGGCATCATTTGCGCTGGGTACTATATACCCCTGATGTGTATAGAGGTGCAGCGGTTATCGACTCAACAACAAATCAGGAAGCCGAGTTCAAATTCTAGTTGAACTCTTTTGCTTTCACTTATGCACAAATACCATTGGGAAAGCTATTAATCCATCCCTTCCCTTGACTTATGGGTTAAATAATAAGACAGGGTTCTATAACCTTGGCTGGCAAGAATATCTACCACAGAAAGCAATGACAACCTACTGCGGGATAATCTTCTGCCCAGTCAGTCATGTCTCTTTCGAGACATCATCACCCAAAGCGTGTAGCATGTATGGCACATAACTGAATAAAAAGTTGAGGACATGATTAAGGCTTCTACTGGTCATTAAGTGGGGGATCGGTTTTATATTGTTATGGAGTAATAAACTGATCCCCAACGAATTACTACTTTATCATATAGTACATTTCTTCCCCCTCTAGCTATGAGTCAAATAACAGGACAGACTGGTTTCTATAGCCTTGGCTGGTAACCAGTCTATTGTAGAAAGCAATGGCAACCTACTGCGGGATAATCTTCTGCCTAGTTAGTCATGTCTCTTTCGAGACCAAAAGCATGTATCACATATGGCACTTAACTGACTGATTTACGCAAATTACACAGAAATATCTTGAAATACTAAAGAGTAAATTATATATATATATATACACTAGCAGTTTAGCCTGGCGTTGAGTGTAATGAAAGCTTTAAAACTAATCCATGGTCCTGGAGCTCAGACTCAGCCTAAAAAATATTTGTGTGAAGTTTGGTGAGAACCAGATGAAGATTGTGGATTTGTATGAAGGACATACAGACAGATAAACAGAGACACACACACAAACATCTTACCTTTTATATATATATATATATATATATATATATATATATATATATATTATTGATTTTCTGCACTATTGTAAGAACTGCAACCTTGAAACTTCTGAATATCATTTCTTATGTCTTTGTCCGTGAGTGTATCAAATTTGATTAAAATCGGACCACTCCTTCTATAACCCAATTTTTTCGTAGATGCTTATCGTGCAACTGTGTAAATTTTCAAGAAAATTGATTCAGCCATTTCGGAGTCTATAGATAATGGACACACACACACACACACACACACACACACACACAAAGCTCCATTTTTAAATAAGTTTAGATAGATAAATGGAGATAAACAGAAATGTAATCTTTGCCAATGCATTCTTTTCACTTTTCCTTATCTTTTTATTTTTTCAATTGGAGTAGATAGACTGAACTATCGCCCGGTTCACACTCCACCCACGTCTATTGAACAGGTGTAGAGGCTCATCCCTTTTTCCCTGTTTAGGATGTGGTTTCTGGCTTTCTCTTTTCCAATCTTTTCACTCTTACGTAGCCCCCTGCACACCAGTGGCCTTACCGCTTTGCCCGGGGTGATATGATTAAAAAAAAAAATTCTATCTTCTGATAGACTTTGTCCAGGCAAATATGAAAATTTTATTTTTATCCTCTGTCTTTCATAGTTTTTCTCATGTTCTTTTTTCAACTTAGTGACTTTATTGCCTTGCTTGGGGTGCATTGATTGAAAAAAATAAAGAAATGTGGATGATAAATGTATACGTGTGTGGGAGGAGTGTAGGGTGGTGTAAAGGGTTGCAGCTCAGATTGTGAAATTAGAGCTCTAAGTTCCAATTTTTTTTTTTTTTTTAAATCATCTCACCCCAAGCAAGGCATTCCACTGCCACTATTGCGCATGGGGCTACATAGGGGAAGGTAAAGAGAAGGAGTGGATAGACATAGGGAATGTCAGGAGAAAGGTGATAGATGAGTAAGGATAGCGAGGATGAGTGTCGGGCAGATGGGAAGAGTGTTTGATAGAATGGGAGCAGGTTAGTGTGTTAGGAGGTGTCTATTGACCTTACATTTAAACTCCTGAAGATTGTAGCCGTCGGGGAAGCAATCTTTTGGAAGAGAATTCCACAGTCGGGAAGTGCGAGGAAAGAAACTGTTGGAGTAGAAGTTACGGCTGCATTTTATCGATTTCACTGTAAAAGGGTGGGATCTAGTTGCTAATCTAGTATCTCGTGCAAATTCGTATTTAGGGGGCACCAGTGATCTAAGTTCATCGGAGCAGAAGCCGTGAAAGTATTTATAGAAGAGACACAGCGAAGCCACGTCTCGCCGGTGGGAGAGAGACTGCAGGCGGTCTGCCAAGTCGGTATCTATCACATTACAGACCCTCCTCTGAACCTTATCGAGAAGCCCGAGGAGAACAGCAGGGGCACCCGACCAGATATGGCAGCAGTATTCAATGCACGGGCGGATGGTAGATTTGTAAATGTGCAGGATAGATTTAGACGGAAAAAACTTCCGGGCCCTACACAGAGAACCGACTTTCATAGCAGCGGATTTAGCAATGGATTCGATATAGTCATTCCATTTGAGGTCCGCTGAAAGTGTGAGACCAAGGAGGCGTAGTGTTTTACTCTCTGGGAGGCAAGCCTGGTCCATGCTAATGGGAGGTAGGTGAGATTGTCGATGATGGTTAATTGACAGTAGCTTCGTTTTAGAAGCATTAAAATTTACTAGCCATTTCTTACCCCAGTCCAATATGGATTGGAGGTCTTTTTCAATCTCGGCAGCAAGTTTAGCTTTGACGCCTACACCAGATTTTTGTTGGAGGCGAGAGTAAACTGTGGTGTCATCGGCGTACAAACCTATTTGGGTTCTTATGGAATCAGGGAGATCATTAATATATATCAGGAAGAGTGTAGGACCTAAGATGGAGCCTTGGGGGACACCTGCGTTTGTATGGTAGTTCTGAGAGGCATGTCCGTTTAATACCACTTTCATTGTGCGGTTAGAGAGGAATGACTGGATTAGTTCAAACAAATGTCCAGTTATACCATAGCTCCGCAGTTTACATAGAAGGCCAGCATGCCAAACTCTGTCGAACGCCTTAGATATATCCAATGCAACGGTTCGAGCTTCGCCATTCCTGTCGAGTGCCTGGTATATGTACTCGGTGATGGTCGTTAGCATATCAGCAGTAGACCTGGTGAAGCGGAAACCATATTGCTTGTCCGAGAGGAGCCTGTGTGCTGTGAGATGCTGAACCACCTCGGCGTTGATAATGGCTTCGAATACTTTGCCAAAGATCGGAAGAAGGCTGATAGGGCGGTAATTTGCAGGGTCAGAGGGTTCTCCAGTGTTTTTAAATATAGGAACTATAGAGGAAGATTTCCAACAGGCAGGAAAGCAGGAAGCAGATAGGCAGAGGTTGTAGAGCTTAGAAAGGATAGAGGAGAGTTCAGGGGCACATTTCTTTAAGACTATGGTTGGGATTCCGTCACCACCGCTCGCTTTGTGAGGGTCAAGTTTTAAGATTATCTTAGAGACAAGCGAAGGTGTAATGTGGACATCATTCAGTTGTGCCTCGGTTCTAGGTGAGAAGTCGGGTGTAAAAACTCCAGACGAGTCCAGACTCGAATTGTTCGAGAATCTGCGGGCAAAACATTCAGCCTTATCTGCTGGGGAGGTGAGGACCTCAAATTTGTTGATTAGCGGGGGTATTGTGGACTTGCTCTTGTTAAGTACTCTTTTACAGAGTCGCCAGTAGTCTTTAGAGCCGAATTTAGAGCATGCTATGCGTTGCTTCATTCTGGCAGCAAACAACATCTTAGCTTCGTTAAGTACCCTTTTACACTTATTACGAGCTGAAGTGAAAAGGCGCCTGTTTTGTTCCGACGCATAGTTACGATAAAGTCGGAAGAAATGATTCCGGTGGGCAATGGCAGCCGAACAAGCGGGTGAGAACCATGGAGACGAATGAGATTTAAGCTGGAATTTCCTAGCAGGGATGAAGGCATCAATGCCAGCCTTAACCCAGGAGGAGACCTCGGATGCACATTCTTCGATGGGAAGACTAAAGACGTTGTTCCAAGGGATGTCACAGAGGAAGTCTCGGAACGAATCCCAGTCTGCTCTTTGATAGCAGTATGATATTCTACTTGTCTGTGTTTCATGGGTCGGGCGGGAGTGGAGTGAAATATTGACGGACACTACAGTGTGGTCAGAGTTTCCAAGTGGGCAGAGTTGTCTGGTAGTGCAAGAGTCTGGGATGGAAGTGAAGCAGAGGTCTAGAAGTGAGTTCCTTCCGTTAGGGTTGTCGGAGAAACGCGTGGGGAAGTCCACTACTTGCGTAAGGGATTGGGTGATTGAAAAGTTCATGGTGTGGACACCAGCAGGGTCAGTGACAGCGTTCTTCAGCCACTTGGTGTGGTGGGCGTTAAAGTCACCAAACACGAATACATGGGCAGAGGGATGGGTAGAAATGGCTTTGTCAATATTGTCAGAAATGATGTCAAGTAACGAACAGTCAGGGGAGGAAGGAGAGCGGTACAGAAAGAAGAGATAGCTAATCGAGCTGAGAAGTGAGAGGCGGAAGCACATGAAAGAATGATCTGGGGATTCAAAAGATGACACCCTAGCTAAGGGAAGGTGTTCGCTGACATAGACACCAAGCCCATGCATATGAACATTGGAGTCCTTCCTGAAGAGGGGAAGGTAGCCAGGAACGCAGAACTCAGATGAGGGGATAGAAGGGTTAAGATTAGTTTCACATAGGGCTAATATATCAGGTGAGTTATTATGGAGGAAAGAATCTACGCTGGGGAAGTTGGTGCGGATGCCGCGTATGTTAGTGAAAGAGATGCAGACAGGTTTGGGCGTTTTCAAATGAGCTGGTTTAGTTTTGTTATTATGTTTGCTTTTTTCCATAGTAATTCAGTTAAAGGAGTGGTCTTAGAATAGAATCAGTCGGTCAATCATTTGCAACTTGTGAAGGATGGAGACTGGCGCGGCCTACAACATAATGTGGCCTCGGGGTTGCCCACCGAACGTTCATGCAGGGACGCCCGTCCATGCGCGATATGGCACTACAAGAACCCCGGTATTATTCAACTGTTGATCAGAGCGGCCTCTCAAGACGCTACGCAAGAGTTCGGGCTCCTAACTACCAGTCGGAAGCAGCAACCAGGAAACTGCCAACCCGGTACCCTCAGAATGTAAAGACTTTGCCACCATACTCCGTAACTGCAAAGAGCTTCCAGCTGAACTAACACCAAGACCAGAGAAAGGGGATGAACCGGGAACCCCTTCCTAAACAAGAAACAAGGTGATCACCTCTAAACTCATTCAAAAGAAGGGGGTGGAGTGTGAGACCGGGCGATAGTAGAAACTATCTACTCCAATTAAAAAAAAAAAAAAAAAAAAAACAAGGAAAAAGTGACTGAGGCTTACAAAGTTTTAACTTAGTAAAAGTCGAAAATACCCTTGAATAGCAAAATTATTTACACAAATTAAGTGACGAAAAAAAACAAAGACGGCCAAAAGACGAAAAAAAAAATAAATAAATAAATAAAATAATTTCCAAGAAATTTCACAAAAACAGACTGAAAAATGGACTGAATCCCGGTTGACTTACCACAAGCAGCTAACACTGTAAAGTTGATTTAATTCAATTTCTGAAGACAAAAATAGAAATTAAACCGTTTTTTACAGAATATAGTCGAGTTATGTTGCTTGCGTTCGCTTACCAAACCGTTAAGAATTCAATCTCTCGAAGACAGAAATTTAAATCTTCTACAAGACAAAACTAATGGAAATAATTGAACCGTGATGCTATTTATCATTAGTCGAAAATACCCTTGAATAGCAAAATTATTTACACAAATTAAGTGACGAAAAAAAAAACAAAGACGGCCAAAAGACGAAAAAAAAATAAATAAATAAATAAAATAATTTCCAAGAAATTTCACAAAAACAGACTGAAAAATGGACTGAATCCCGGTTGACTTACCACAAGCAGCTAACACTGTAAAGTTGATTTAATTCAATTTCTGAAGACAAAAATAGAAATTAAACCGTTTTTTACAGAATATAGTCGAGTTATGTTGCTTGCGTTCGCTTACCAAACCGTTAAGAATTCAATCTCTCGAAGACAGAAATTTAAATCTTCTACAAGACAAAACTAATGGAAATAATTGAACCGTGATGCTATTTATCATTAGTCGAAAATACCCTTGAATAGCAAAATTATTTACACAAATTAAGTGACGAAAAAAAACAAAGACGGCCAAAAGACGAAAAAAAAATAAATAAATAAATAAAATAATTTCCAAGAAATTTCACAAAAACAGACTGAAAAATGGACTGAATCCCGGTTGACTTACCACAAGCAGCTAACACTGTAAAGTTGATTTAATTCAATTTCTGAAGACAAAAATAGAAATTAAACCGTTTTTTACAGAATATAGTCGAGTTAAATTCATTATAATTGCTTACATGCTCATACCCTTAGAAAAGGTATGAATCTATCTCATCTTCTTCAATTATGGGTAAAATAGCAGGACAGACTGAGTTCTATAGCCTTGGTTGGAAACCAGTCTATTGCAGTAAGAATTGGTAACCCACTGCAAGAAAATTTTTTCACCATATATGGCTGGGGACCACTTGTGGAGCCAAAAATATCCCATCAAACTTTTTGGAAGGAAGAAACCAGCTAAATCTACCCAGAGGTCATAAAACCACAAGTACAAGTTAGGGGTACATGAAAATTCAGTAACTAAGGGAAAAATATCCTCATTCCTGGGAACAAGATTTTGGTATTATGTTTTTAATAGCTGGCCGCTCATATTTGAGTATGCCTGTCTATTGGTGGTGGTGGGATAATTCCAGTTGTAGACGCCTGCTCAGGCACATTTGTCTTGACTCAACACCCACAGTGTGTACCAGTGATTTATCCTGCAACTATACTGGATGAATTTTAGTTACAGTTTCTGGGAGAGAGTGTATTATTTGGCTTGATTAACAGTCTAAACAAGGTCACTAGGCTCAAACTTGTGGTTTTGATGAGTTGGGATTTTATGCTAGCATTAACCATCAACTGCTCCCAAATAGTTCTGTCTGCCCAGTTTCACTAAGAAGGCTTGAATCTACCCATGGTTTGGGTTTTCAGGTACTTTCCAAAGGAGATACATGTTGGGATTACCTTCTCCAGGCAGATAAAATCAAGAACTTACCTTTCTGACAAATCAACCATGGTCAGATTTGAAACTGGGTCTCATAATTGGAAAAATGAACATTGTATTCACCCAGTTTTGATGATGATGTCACAAAAGCATGCTGGGAGGAAAAGAGGTGAGAGAAAATAAAGACAGGAAACGTCCCATTTTTATAGCTGCTTCACATTGCCCTCTAATGACCTCTTTGCGAAACTGGTTAAATTATGCAGGTGAGAAACAAACTAGCAGAAAGGTTGGTTCATATCATAAAGGAAAGGACAAAAATTAAAATGTCAGCTGCCATTATCAGAGTTTGAACTCCGCTGACTGATTTTATTTTTTCTGTTGACATAAACAGGCTAATTCTTGCTTCCTTGTCATGAAATGTAAAAACTAGATATGAATGGGAATTATTAACCAAAACAGAAAAAAATTACAATAAACTCTAATCATCATGCCAAATATCAACGAACTCTAAAGCCGATGCAAAAAGGGAATAAAAAGTCTACAAGCAGAATTCTGTTTTTCCATTTAAAGAAATCTGGGCATATTCTTCTTCAATGTGCCTTGTCCTTTCAGGATGTAGGCGATCATGGCCCTCCACGATTTTCTATCCCTGGTGGTCTGAGCACTTTCTCCTGTAACACCATGCAAACCCCGTTCTGTCATCCACCTGCTCAGGCCCTTCAAATATGTTATCCACTGCTTTCCTCTGGGCATATTAAGAAAGAGGAAATTTTGATCTACCATCCGCCCATGTATTGAATACTGCTGCCACATCTGGTCAGGTGCCCCTGCTACTCTCCTTGGGCTTCTTGACAAAATACAAAGGAGAATCTGTAACGTGGTTGATACTGACTTGGCAGACCGGCTGCAACCACTCTCTCACCAGCGTGATGTGGCTTCCATGTGCCTCTTCTACAAGTACTTTCATGGCTTCTGCTCCGATGAACTTAGATCATTGGTGTCGCCTTGGCACGAATTTACACGAGATACTAGATTAGCAACTAGGTCTCACCCTTTTACAGTTAAACAGATAAGATGTAACCGTAATTTCTACTCCAACAGCTTCTTTTCTCGCGCTTCCCGCCTGTGGAATTCCCTTCCACATGTCTGCTTTCCCGACAGCTACAATCTCCAGGTGTTTAAATGTAGAGTCAATAGACACCTCCTATCACACTAACTTCCAATTATTTTCTCAACACTCTCATCTACCCAACCCTCATTCTCGGTATCCTTACCCGCCTATCACCCACCTTCTGATATTTCCTATATTTAACCATCCTTTCTCCACTCTATGTAGCCCCCTGCACAGTAGTGGCAGTGAAATGCCTTGCTTGGGGTGAAATGCTATTAAAAAAAAATGTTATTGTGAGTTTCATACAAAATAGTTTGACAGAATCAAATTGGCAGCTGATCTCACAAAAAAATCTCTGAAACAAAACTACTCTCCATTAAAGAGATCTGTCTCTGGTTTCCATCAATATGGCTGATGTTAACCCCCAGAAGAGTGACTCATCCTTCTTTTCTGAATATTATTCTCAGCTGACAAGAAGTGGAAAACTATATTGAATCCATTGCTAAGTCAGGTGCTCAGAAAATTAGTTGAGTGTGTCGTAATTGACAATTTTTCTTTTCAAAATCTTCTTTTTCTTATCGACCTCAGATGGAATCATGACATTGAATCAATAACTAAATCCACTGCTAGGAAGGTTGGAACACTGTGTCGGGCCAGGAAGTTTATTTTGCCTGAATCCATCTTACACATACACAAATCAACCATCCGACCCTGCACGGAATACTGTTGTCATATCTGGTCAGGCGCCCCTGCTGTTCGTCTCAGTGTTCTCAAAAGTCTCCAAAGGAGAATCTGTGATGTGATTGGTCCTGACATGGCAGCTCGACTCCTGCCACTTTTCACCAGTGGAATGTGGCTTCTCTCTGTCTCTTCTACAAATATTTCCATGGCTTCTGCTCTGACAAACTTAGGTCACTGGCGCCTCTTTCTCATGAATTTACTCCTGCAACCAGACTAGCAACAAGCACCTTTTTACAGTTAAATCAACCTAATGCAGACAAAAATTCTACTCCATCAGCTTCTTTTCTTGTGCTTCCTGCTTGTGGAATTCCCTTACGTATACTTGCTTTCTTGATGGCCACAACCTCCAGGAATTTAAATGCAATGTCAATTCCCATCTCTTATTCAATTGACTCTAGTCCTTTCTACATCACCCTGTGTATCTTGTTCTTTTTGTTTCTCTCGACCTTTGCAATTGTTTTCACAATTGTGTTCACATAAATGTGCAGTTTATCGATGTTTAGAATACTGTTTACACATATGGTTTGGAACTCCTGCTGCATATTATGAGATTTGTGATGAAATCTAAAAAAGAATCAGCAGTGTCCTGAACTGGTAACTCGGCTTCAGCCTTTTTCTCGCTGTCATAATGTCATTTCACTGCACCTTTTCTATAAATACTTTAATGGTAATTGTTTAGATGACCGCTTCACTATGTACCTAGATGTTTTTAATTTAAGAGCAGCAAGGTTTCATCAATTTATAATTGAATTGGCTAGATGTAGCCATAAGTTCTATGCTAACAGTTTCTTTTCTTGCACATCACTTGTGGAACTCTCTTCTGGCTCCATACTTTCAAGCCAAGTTTGATCTTCAAAAATTTTAATGTGATGTCATTCATTATCTACTAGTTTCCTGATGACTCTTCTATTGTTCTCGCTCCTTAATAATGTTTCTGTTTTCTTATTCTTTCACACTCAGTAACTCATTTTGTCTTAGTGGCTTTATTGCCTTGCATGGGATGAAATAATTAAGAAAAACGGCAATTTCCTCACAGATGAAGAAGAAACCTGAACCAACAGAGATGTCATTCTACAGAAAAATGCTGAGGATCAGTCAACTAAATGCCATATGTGATACACACTTGGGTGATCATGTCTTAAAAGAGACATGACTGATTAGGCAGAATATTATCCCACAGTAGGTTGCTATTACTTTCTGCAGTAGACTGGTTGCCAGCCAAGGTGAAAGAACCAAATCTGTCCTGTTATTTAGATTCTAACTAGAGGGAAGAGACGGATTAATATCTTTCCCAAGGATATTTGTGCATAAGTGAATGCAAGGTATTCAACCGGAATTCAAACTCAGCCCTGCAATTTTTCATTTTGAGCCAATATCCCCTACACCACAATGCACATTCACAGCGCTATAGGATATACTGTTCAGGACTGTTTTGTACCCAAAATAGGAGCTACATATTGAAGAGGCCAAAATCAAACAAGTACATAAATTTAACCATCTGGGAAGTATTTTAACCGAGAACAGGGAGCGTGACACTGAAACCTGAAAGAATATTGGAATATTGAAAGATGTCTTCCAAATTCTATGCAGAGTATTAAGAAAAAGGAAAATGTTGTTAGAAACAAAGACAAGTGTCCAGGACAATCTCTTGATTGAAGTGACAGAAATGTGGTTCTACAGAAGGATACTGAGAATACAATGAACTGAACATGTCAACAGCAAACACATGTCGAGGAAATAAAAAGACACTTAGAATCAGAAAGAGAGAGTTAAAATTTCTGGGAAACATGAGAAAAGAGGACCTAGACAATTTGACAATCTCATCACTGATGAAGAGTGCACTCAAGGCAACAATATTATTTGACCAAAAGATGCTGAGAATTACTACTATGTGCTGTGTTCTTTCAGGATTTAAGTGGTCTTCACAATTTTCTGTCTTTTTAGCTCTTAGTTAAGTTTGTCTTTGTTTTCTTTATGCTATCTCTCTTAATTCCTGTTCTGCTAACAATTTGCACAAGCTCCTTAGGTCTTTTATGCACTGTTTTCCTCTGTCTCTTTTGCCTTCAATATGTCATGTGAGTATCAAATTCTCAAAGTCTTCTTTCCTTATTGCATGATCTAGAAATTTTAACTTTTACATTCTGATGCTGCGTATAAGTTTCTTTTTTTTTTTTTCGCATTTTTTCGAAAGCTTCATCGTTGTTCACATGTTCAGTAATAACACAGTTTAGTTTTCAGGAAATTATTAACTAGAAACAATTAGAATTTCTGGGACACATAACCAAGAAAAGGGGTTTGGAGAATTTCACAATGTTCTATTCAGAATTCATGGTAAACCCAGTACATGGAATAAGAATTAAAGAGATCAAAATCAAATGAGAACATAATTCAACTATGAGAAATACTATCTAAATTTGAATCTAAACTTATTTATAAATGGAACTTTGAATTTGTTTGTTTATGGTTATAATATATAATGTATATAATGTAATTTGACATCTTTGAAAATGGCTTACGTAAGCTGAAAGCTTAGATTAGATTATTAAAAATTATGTGTCAATATTGTAATTTTCTTTCTGCATTTAATGATAATGCTATTAAGCTCATCAGAAAATTTGAAAAAATTTACATAAAATAGACAAAATTTGTCTGTATTATTTAATGAAACATGGATTAATATATATATATATATATATATATATATACACACACATCAGAAATAGCAGTATGTATATATATATATATATATAGTCATCCGCAGACAGATCTGTTTCACTGTATCACAGCTCATCAGTACAGTTAGACTCCGATTGCTTTTTATCCCATGATTGAAACCCAACCGAATTGGCGTCAGTTGGCGATTCTACCTCTGGGCTATAGGCATTTGGTAGAAGAAGGCAGACTTTTTAGTATGCATATTATCATTATATGCGCCCAATAGCCAGAGTGCTCTAATTCATTTCACTGAATGAGCGATGCGTACATGCCAGAGTAGCTATTGTTTTTCAAAGTTTACCATTCTTTCAGAGTGCTCAATCAGGGTGTGAGAGCGTATACATACATACATACATGCATTTATACATACCAGAAATACCAGATATATATATATATATATATTTATACATTTATACATACCAGAAAATACCATATACATATATATATATATATATTTATACATTTATACATACCAGAAATACCAGATATATATATATATATATTTACGAATTTACATGACCTTTAAAGAACTGTATTCTTGATCAATCCAAATTCATAAATAATTATATTGGATATACTACTACATATTAACAAGACAACTCACATTAAGTCATGATCATGCATTCAGTTTTCTTGCATTTTATTTGTAGTCCTTTTTTGTCACTCTCTTCAGCTACCTTCTGTAGGAGGTCTTGCAGTTTCCTTTCCATGTCGGCAATCGGCACTGTATCATCTGCGTACCTTATGTTGTTCAAATTGTGGCTTCCGATGACAAATCATGGCATCAGAACTAGGGTCCTCAGAATAGCCTTACTGTACAAGTTGAAGGGATCAGGTAAAAGACACATCCCTTAAAATTGTATGACTTCAAGTTCAGAGTATTAAATTAAAAAAGTCAAATGTTTTTTTTACCAAAATGTGTTATTCAATTCATTATCAATATTTAAAATATTAAAAGTGAAGATGAATCAAGACAAAGTGGGGAAAACATATTATGGGGAGGAGATGGGCAGGCACTAAATGGTAATTGTATGGAGTCCAATTACACATTCCCTCTGTTTACAGAGAGACGGGGTTCTAGTTTTGATATGTAGTGTTTTCAACACCTTTAAATTAGATGCTGAGTGTGAACCAGACAACACAGTGAACTGGTCCATACTAAAGATATTCACACAATTTCTGCTACTTATCAAGTGTTCAGCAATAGCTGATTCAGAAGTGTTCACAATTTGACCTGCATGGACATCCCTAAATATATTATCTAAATTTAAACTTATTTATAAATGGAACTTTGTGTGTGTCTGTTACCTATAGACTCCAAAACAGCTGAGCCAATTTTCTTGAAAATTCACACAGTTGTACTATAAGCTTCTGTGAGTGTTCTTAGCTAAGTTTTGTGTCAAGGTACCCCTGATAATCAAAAAAATCGGGTTATAGAAGGAGTGGTTCAATTTTAATCTAATTTTATACACTCATAGACAAAGACATAAGAAATGATATTCAGAAGTTTCAAGGTTGCAGTTCCTACAATAGTGCAGAAAATCAATAATATATATATATATATATATATATAATATATATATATATATATATATATATATAATATATATCAAGGACCATGGATTAGTTTTAAAGCTTTCATTACACCTGAGCAACGCCAGGCTATACTGCTAGTATATATATATATATATATATATATATATATATATATATATATGTATATATAAAAGGCAAGATGTTTGTGTGTGCGTCTATTTATCTGCCTGTATGTCTGTATTTTTTTCAGCCCTTTTACTTTAGTTTTTGGTTCGAGTTTGGCTCTGAGTAGGTATAATTGTAGTTCTCAGTCTCAGCCATGATACCATTTACTCAGAGGACTTATTTAGCCTTCAAAATTTAGTTTATGACAAAAAAAACTTATTTGATATCGATAGCATGAAATCAAAATTTGACTTACATCCATTCATTTTTCTTTCAGTCTACTGTTTCGCTTTAACTGGAAACAACTATTGCTGTTTAGTTTTTCTTGCCAACTTCCAAAGAGTCTGAGCTCCAGGACCATGGATTAGTTTTAAAGCTTTCATTACACCTGAGCAACGCCGGGTTATACTGCTAGTATATA
>JBBBDQ010000387.1:2850000-3062500 GCA_037127315.1 Ascarosepion bandense | reverse complement strand
TGTGATGACAGTTTCAAAGGTGGAGAGAAAGGAAAGGATATACAGGGTGGGGAAAGAACTAGAGTTAAGTGGTTAATAGATGAGTATTGACATTGCATTTAAATTAATGGAGGTTGTAGCCATCAGTAAAGCAAGAATATGGGAGCAAGTTCCATAGGCGGGAAGTGCGAGAGAAGAAGCTACAGGAGTAGAATTGTCGTCTGCATTTGGCTAACCTAACTGTGAATGGGTGGGACCCAGTTACCAGTCTGGTTGCACGAGTAGACACCTGTTGAAGAGGCACCAGTGACTTAAGTTTGTTTGAGCAGAAGCCATGAAAGTATTTATAGAACAGACAAAGGGAGGCCACATTTTGTTGGTGGGGAAGTGGCTGTAGTCGATTTGCCAAGTCAGTACCCATCACATTACTGATTCTCCTTTGGAGCCTATCAAGAACACTGTGATGAACAGCAGGGGTGCCTGACCATATATGGGAGCAGTATTCCGTGCAAGGACGAATTGTTGATTTGTGTATATGCAGGATGGATTCAGGCAAAAAAAACATACTGGCCCAACACAGTGACCCAACCTTCTTAGCAGTGGATTTAGCTATGGACTCGATGTAGTGCTTCCATTTGAGGGTAAGACCGAGGAGGCACAGCGTATTGCTCTCAGGGAGAATCACTTGGTCCTTGCTTATGGGAGGCATGAGAGGTTGCCTGTGATGATTGACAGACAACAGCTTGGTCTTAGACGCATTAAAATTGACAAGTTCAGATAGTCTTGTGAAAGGTATGAATCCATCTGTTTCCCCCTCCGGCTTGAATAATATCTGTTTTGCTCTCCAGATTAAATAACATCTGTTTTCCTTTCCAGATTGAATAGTAGGACAGATTGGGTTCTATAGCCTTGGCTGGCAACCAATCTACTGCAGAAAGAAATGGTAACTAACTGTTGGAAAATCTCCTGCATAGTCAGTCATATATCAAAAGAGATATAATTGCTGAAGTGTGTATCATGTATGGCACTTAACTGTCTTTTACCTATTGTTCTTACTGCCACTGATTACCAAATCTGTTTTGTTGCAGTCTAAACAGGGATTTCCTCTTAAGACTCATAGGCTGATGTCAGTCATAGATCGTCATGTAACCTTCAGGATCCTTTAGGAGGTTTGTAAATTTTCACTATTAAAAGGGAGATAATCACCTTCTGCATGTTTGTCACATTTCAGAACAATCCTGAAATGTTTACGATTTCCATTGTTTCAACTGACAAATCAGCCGTCAAACAACACAAAAAGGAGCAAATATTTATGCTTGTGCAGAATTTACTTGTATGCATGACTTTCATTCAAATAGTCAGGAATATTATTTCCGTAATTGTCAATGCTATTAGATTTCATTAAGGAAAGTCTGCCTATGCATTTTGGGCAAAAATATCCAGCTGCAAAAATAGTTTTTATTATGCGAAAAATTCACACAGACTTAATAAAATTAACTGCTTTTTTTTTTCCTACAAAAAGCACACAATTATTCTTGATTCTTTTAACATTTTGTGCATAAAATGAAAAAGCAAAGAAACATTCGCTGTTTCATCTGGCATTAAGGCATCTGATTGAGAGCTTGAAAGTTTTGAGAAGCATCGAACCACTTCTAAATTGTCGTTGTCGTCCTCATATACAACAGGATTGCATATGCAACAAACCTGGTGGTCTGTCTCGGGACTGACCTATTTTATAAATGATATTGTTTGTGGATTTTCATGAGATCTGTGAAACTTTCATCAAAATAGTCAGGAATATCATTTGCATAATTGTCAATATTATTAGCTTTCATCTGGCATCAAGGCATCTGATTGAGAGCTTGGAAGTTTTGAGAAGCATGGAACCACTTCTAAATTGTCGTTGTCGTCCTCCTGAGCCTGAATGATACTACTTACTAGGCTCTCCGCCATACGTAAACAGAGAACTTCGAAACGAAATCAAAACACTCTAAAAATATGAAAATACTAGCAGTACATATTTATACAGGGTGGGGCAGAGCAACTTGCTTATTTGAATTTGGTGCCCTGAAGCGTTGGTTGCTCTGAGGATCATGGGAAGGAGCTTACTCAAGAGTGCGTGATTTAATGTTTGTTTTTATTTACTTTACTCGGCACACAGCATGCGTGTCAATAACAGTTTTGCAGCAGAACTTTCCAGGACACCTTATCTCTTTAAGAGGGGATCTGCATTGGCCAGCATGGTTCCCTAATTTATCCCCCTATGACTATTTTCTACCTGAAGTCAATTGTTTACAACGATTGTCTTAACACCCTGGCTCAATTGAAGAACAACATTCATCAAGCTGTCGCCAGCATATCCACTGATATGCTGGAAAGAGTTGACCGAAACTTCAGAGTATGATTCATTCAGTGTATTCAGCAGAATAGACACCATCTGACTGATGTCATCTTTAAAGCTTGTATAACATCAAATTTAAACGTTGTAATTGATGTTGTTTAAAGCATTACTTTTGTATCATTTATTATTCCAAATAAGCAAGTTGCTCTGCCCCACCCAGTACAGTCAGTCAGTTAATTGCCATACGTGATACACACTTAGGCGATCATGTCTCAAAAGAGACATGACTGACTGGACAGAATATTATCCTGCAGTAGGTTGCCATTACTTTGTGTGGTAGATTGGTTGCCAGCCAAGGCTATAGAACTCAATCTGTCCTGTTATTTAACCCATAACTGGAGAGAAGGGATGGATTAATACCTTTTTCAAGGGTATTTGTGCATAAGTGACTGCAAGGAATTCAACTGGAATTTGAACTCGGTTCCCCGACTTCTCATTTCGAGCTTATATCAACTGCACCACAATGCACATCCGCACATATTTATGCAACTGTATCTATTTATAGTAAAATTACCAACAATAAATTTTATCTATGGCTGAAAGCATACAACTGTATTTAAAATATTTAGATTTCAGAATTAAGTAACCCATAAAGGTACAATCAAGATGTATATACAATATTTACATTCTCTCAAAGTCGTAGGTGTTATTTCCCAAAGTCTGTGATCATGACAACAACCTTGTGCTGAGCACACATTGTCTTTTATAAATACAGGCAAACAGATGTCACGACACAACAAATATCTTACAATTTCTTAAATCCAGCTGTATTCCAAAATATATATTTAACAAAACTACAACATAAAACACACATCACTCACTTCAGTAAGTATCTCTGCATAAACATGTATATGCCCAAATGCTGAGTATCATCTACCATGTATTCACTTGTGAAAGCAGAACAACATATCATATTTTATTAATTTAAAGCTTCCAAAAAACTAAATTATGGAATTAAATGATTCATAAGGAGTTGATATGCTATCTAAATCTAAATTTAAATCTAAGCTTATTTATAAACTTTGTAACCTTTGTCTGTGTGTGTTTGTTCCCTATCGACTCAGAAAAGGTTTAACCAATTTTCTTGAAAATTTACACAGTTGTACGATAAGCATCTGTGAGTGTTCTTAGCTAGGTTTTGTGTTGAGGTACCCCCGATAAATCTTGAAAATAAAAAGAATCAGGAGTGGTCCGATTTTAATCAAATTTGATACACTCATAGACAAAGACATAAGAAACAATATTCAGAAGTTTCAAGGTTGCAGTTCTTACAATAGTGCAGAAAATCAATAATATATATATCTAAAAGGCAAGATGTTTACATGTGTGTCTGTTTATCTGTCTGTATGTCCTTTATACATATCCACAATTTTTATCCGATTCTCACCAAACTTCACACAAATATTCTTTATTCATTTTATCTTTTGTTTCTTTCATTTATATATTAATTTAGAATCTGTGAAATTATCTTTGTTTGTGTTAAAAAAATAATTGCTTGATCTGCTGAAAAAATTTGTTTGCTGTCTCATGCCAGACTGACTTTCTCGTCAGAATCCAACTTGGACATTTATAAATCTGTGGCAAGAGTAGCAAAAAACATATTGAAATATACTTTTTACAAATAAGAAACTATCTCTCTCTTTTTCTCTCTACACAATATCATTTCCTTCTTTTCCTACAATCTGGACATAGCGTATTTGGTCAGGTTATATCATGTGGAAGCCAACCAATCACTAATGCATCTGCCAAAGTCAAAGCAGAAACCTGTAGCCCTTACGACAGTATAAAACAAGAAAACTCACGTGTATAATTCTCTTGGTTTCTTTTTGCCTCACTCTCAGCGACACACATGAGAGCTATGCTTCAAGTCATCGAAATTCAACAAACACCAAACCCAAAAGGACTGATGGTTAAAAACAATATCCACATCAGAAAAAAACATATAGCAAATCAAGGACTAATTCAAAAGGACAAATATGCAAATAACAGAACAATTTATAGGAAACCTTTTATAACCTACACACTAAAATATACATAAAGTGATGAACCTTCACCTAAACCAACGAAAATCTTTAACTGATGAAGTCAACCTAAAAATGATAAAAATGACAAGATGGTTTGAACAAACCTGCCTTTGTTTATTATCACAGCCCCATCAAAACCAAAAATCTACCATTTAGCCATACATCAAATATTGTTGCCATATCTGGTCTTGTGCTCCTGGCAGTTATCTCAAGATTTTCAACAAAATCTAAGAAATAGCCTGTGATGTTTTAAGACATGACTGTTAGTTTGGCAACTGGGTCTATAATCTGGACATAGTAGACTTGGTCAGTTTCAGTCATGTGGAAGCCAACCAACCACTAATGTTTCGGCCAAAGTCAAAGCAGAAACCTGTAGGCCTTAAGTCAGTTTAGTGCCATACATGATACACACTTTGGGCGATCATGTCACAAAAGAGACATGATTGACTGGGCAAAAGATTATCCTGCAATAGGTTGCCATTACTTTCTGTGGTAGACTGGTTGCCAGCCAAGGCTATAGAACCCAATCTGTCCTATTATTTAACCCATAACTGGAGAGAAGGGACGGATTAATACCTTTCCCAAGGGTATTTGTGTGTTAAAATTAAACTGGAATTCAAACTTGGCTCCCTGATTTGTCATTCCGAGCCGATATTCACTGCACCACAAGGCACGTCCCCTGTAGGCTTTATGACAGTATAAAACAAGAAAACTCACATGTATAATTCTCTTGGCTTCTTTTTGTTTTTTGCCTTAATTTCAGCCGCACACTAAAATATACATAAAGTGATGAACTTTTACTGAACAAGCAAAAATGTGTACTAATGGAGTCAAAACCACAAATCTATTGCGGCAACTATTGCAATCTAAAACCCTTTCGTCTGTCTTATAAATTCTGTCTTGGTTGTCATTGTAATTATTCTACTGTTCTGCGTATATTCGTTTAGCAACAGATATTGTGCTTAATAATACTGCAGCATACTTTCTGTTGGGGCACCCTCCACCTTTGTCTACAGTAATGGACAGTTCTAAGCACGACATAAGTGTAGTAGTGATGATATCTCGGGGAAGACCTCGGAAGTCAGCCAAGTGAACAAGTCAGTTGAGTATTTCTGGTATTGGACCGGAAGTGTTCTCTTGGTCAGACTCATATTTTTATTTATTTTTTTTTAATCATATCACCCCAAGCAAGGCAATAATGCCACTGATGTGCAGGGGGCTACATAGGAGTAAAAAGATTGGAAAAGAGAAAGCCAGAAACCACATCCTAATTAGGAAACAAAGGATGAGCACTCTTCACCTGTTCAATAGATGTGGGTGGAGTGTGAACCGGGCGATAGTTTAGTCTATCTACTCCAATTGAAAAAAAGAAAAAGAAAAGAGTGAAATGATTGGAAAAGAGAAAGCCGGAAACCACATCCTAACCAGGAAACAAGGGATGAGCCTCTTCACCTGTTCAATAGACGAGGGTGGAATGTGAACCGGGCGATAGTTTAGTCTATCTACTCCAATTTATGTCTCATGACATTACGTTCTACTAAACCCTAAACTGTATTTTACTAACGACCTCTTTTGTAAATACTCCTTTTCCTGGTAATACTCCTTTTCCTGGTAATACACCTATTTTATACAATTACGTTGTTTGTATTGATTTCACAATAATTCTGTACATGCAACATAACACTTTCTTTGTGCATTCTATCCACCTCAGTGATACAACAGTATTGCATATGCAACAAACCTGTTGATTTGTATCGGGAATGGCCTATTTTATATATGATATTAGTTGTGGATTTTCATGAGATCTGTAAAACAGATGCAAATTAGTATGTTTTTTAACTGTGCATCTATCTGCTTTCACATGAACCTATATTTATGCAGCTTCTAGCATAGAAACAGCATCTCCAACAAGGCTTGCAGCAAATGATGATCATAGCTTCAGGCATGGTTTAGGAGTTGAAACATCACCATCAATTCAAGATAACACTACCAATTCAAGGTATTACAGTTATATCTAATGATATTATCAGGTTTGTTGGCTTTTTAATACGGCTGTGAAATGCAAGATCCATAAAAATGCAGTCTCTGTCTTATCTTGGACAATTTTAAGCGTATGCTCACTTGTCTTAGGTGACATGTAATATCCCCAAATATGTGACGTCACTAATAGTAACACTAGAAAAAAGTGAGTATAAGGCTAGTAATTAATAAGTCCTGTTCAAAAAGACTTCATGTCGGTTCTCTGTGTGACAGAAGTGATTAATAATGTTTGCACGTCATAAGTATATAGGCATGAATATGACATCCAAGTTACATCATCTTGAATACATTTGAAAATACACAGGATGTACATAGGGTGCTGTCTAAGTTACACAGTCATGATTTGATATCTGAGTTTCATAGTCTTAAATACAATATTCCAATCACATGATGTCTGAGTTACATAGCCATGTAATGATGTTACATAAGATGATGCCTCAGTTACATAGCCATGGGTATATGTGATGATGTTACATAGGATGATGTCTGAGTTACATAGCCATGTTTATATGTGATGATGTTATATTGGATGATAAATGAGTTACATAGCCATGTTATATGTGATGATGTTTGAATTACATAGCTATGTGTATATGTAATGATGTTACATAAGATGGTGCCTCAGTTACATAGCCATGTTTAAATGTGATGATGTTACATTGGATGATGTTTGAGTTACATAGCCATGTGTATATGTGATGATGTTACATAGGATGATGTCTGAGTTACATAGCCATGTTTATAGGTGATGATGTTACATAGGATGATGTCTGAGTAACATAGCCATGTTTAAATGTGATGATGTTACATAGGATGATGTTTGAGTTACATAGCCATGTACATATGTGATGATGTTACACAGGCTGCTGTCTGAGTTACATAGTCATGATTTGATATCTGAGTTTCATAGTCTTAAATACAATATTCCAATTGCATTATGTCTGAGTTACATAGCCATGTGTATATGTGATGATGTTACATAGGATGATGTCTGAGTAACATAGCCATGTGTATATGTGATGATGTTACATAGGATGATGTCTGAGTAACATAGCCATGTGTATATGCAATGATGTTACATAGGATGGTGTCTGAGTTACGTAGCCATGTGTATATGTAATGATGTAACATAGGATGATGTCTGAGTTAAATAGGATGATGTCTGAGTTACATAGCCATGTGTATATGTAATAATATGATATTCCAGTTAAATACTTTAATAAGTTTTATAAGATGATATCTGTTAAGTTATTGGGAATATGATGTCTGAGTTATATTATTGTGAGTTGCAGAAATTAACAAAGATTAACGAAGCTAGTTATAAACAACCGACAATTTGAAATGATTTGTTTGAACATTATTTTTTATCAATATTCATATTTAAGTAAGTATTCTGTTTATAATCAAACAGTTTATTTATTTATTTCTACCGTCCTGATTATTTACAATAAATTTTTGTTACAAAAAATGAAACATATTTTCGTAACAAAAATCTATTGTCAATACTCAGTCTGATAGAAATAAATCTCTAATGCTATTTGATTATCAACAGAATATCTACTTAAATATGAGTATCGATCAAAAATAATGTTCAAACAAATCATTTCAAATTATTATGAGTATATCATCAGAGTTACATAAAATACAGTGATAGATTTTTGGTTACTCAAGGCTAACATAAATTAAGTAAATTATAAAAGCAATGGAAACTTGTAAACAATATATCTGCAGAATAAGACTTGAAAAGAGAACTTGTTTATATCATGAAAATGGTGGAATACACTGCAGTCAGTAAATGATGTCCCAGTCAGATAGTTTGATGATGAGTTTCATAAGATGATATCTGAATTACATTGTCATGAACCTGATGTCCAAACTAAATTTGAATAGAATATTCGAGTTACATTATCATGAATATTCCATCAGTATTACATAAAATGCAGTGGTATAATTTTTGCTACAAGGTGCCAACAGTAATTAAGTGGATTGTGAAAGAAATGCAACCTTGGAAACAATCCATCTACAGAACAAGACTTGAAATAAGAACTTTTTTGTATAATGAAAATGGTAGACTACAGTGCCGTCAACAAATGTCACAAAGAATGTGAAACTGGAATTCATATTATCATTTTCTTTTTGTTCTATCTCAACTCAGGAACATCAAAATTGTGGCTGTTTTAGTAAACGAAAGAGGTGTTAAATGGTCACTGTTTTTCATGCGATGCTGAAATTGAAGTTATAACACAATTTCTGACTGTAACCGAGCCAACCCTTCCTGAACCTTGATCAATCTGCCCAAGCTGTGTTTGTTTGATCTCGACCAGCCAAAGTAGGGCTTCCTTTTATCAACTGGCTAGGTCATTTCAGGCTCATGAGGGGACGGTATATAGTTCTCCGGTTCCCAGTAGTCAGCAAATAGAATATAACCAGTACAACACGGGTGCAGATATATATATATATATATTTATTTATTTCCAATTTATTTACACATTATAAACAGGTTCAAATCTAGGTGATGCACAAATTAGCTGGCTGGTATTTTAGTATCACACTACCACTCATAGCAGTAATTTTCTCAAGAGCAGTGACTTATTCCATTGGCTTACAGCTTGCCGATATTAGACTGCCCATCTTCTGCAAAATGATGTGTCCAATTCTGCTAATTTCATCTTCCGCCTTGATTTTACTGAAAAAGGTACAAAACTGGGGTGATAAAGTTAGCTACAAAGAATTCAATTTTCACCCTTACCAGCTCAAAATGAAAATATCAATTATTCATTTTGACTGAGTCTTCAGCCTTTCACCACTGAGATAGAGAAACTTTTCCTCTATATTGCTTGCTTATCCATACCCAAAGCTGCAGGTAATTGAAGACAGAAAATTCTCACATTCTAATTTAACCTAGGGCCATGCAATTGTCAAAACAGGATGAAAATATCACGTCTATGGTTCACCTACACAGATTCAATCAATTCGTTTACTTTTTTCAACAAAAGTAAATGTATTTTTCTCAAAACATTTTTGAATACAAAACTAGAAGACATTTTCAGTTTTCTAAAATAAAAAAGAATAAAAACAAAAAATTTTCATCAAAATCAATCAATCTTCTCACTATAACTGAACATTTAAAAAAAAATGAAGCTTAAAATTCCACCTTTTTGGCATTAAATAACTCAGAGAGGTGTTGATATGCTGTTAAATGAAACTCAAACAAAACAAAGTCATTCTATTCAGTTTTCTTCTTACCTTTTAATTCAATAAAAATTAATCCCAGCCATTTGGAAATAGCATTACACACGAACATCTGAAAAAGGGCAGAATGCTTGGAAATGTACAAAATGATGACTTGTTAGAAAAAAATGTTGAAATTTCAGATGAAAGATAAAATTTATTTTGTCTTGATAGCATTTTCATTATTCTATCTGGTCTAAAGTTTGTTTTATAGAATTTGGTGACCTTTTTTATGTGCCTTGTTCCTTAAAGAAGACGTAAGTGATCAAAGCTTTCCATATCTTCCTGTGCCTTGTAGCTCTTCATAAGATTTGCTTTTTTGTTATTTCTTTCAAACCCTCTTCTGCCATCGATTTGCTCAAGCCCAACAAGTATGTTACATATGGCTTTCCTTTGTCCTTTTTTTCTTTCAATCTGTCTGGTGGGTATCAGGTTTTCCAAGCCCTCTTTCCTCATTACATGCCCCAGAAATTTCAGCTACCTTTTCCTGATGTTAAGTATAAGTTTTCTTTTTGTTTCCTTCCTTTTCAAAATTGTTTTGTTCCTCATGTGACTGGTTCATGTTATCCTCAGCATCATTCTGTAGAACCAAATTCTTTTTGCTTCGAGATTCTTTCTCATCTTTGAGAAGATTGTCCAGCATTTGTCCCCTGCATCCCCGTTGGCAATAGACTGCCTTGCTTGGGGCAATATGATGATAAGAAAAATATATATATATATAAATTTCCCTCATTTTGGAACCAGTTTCATTATTTTAGCTGGTTTAAAACTTGTTTTATAGATTTATACACCTTACTTAAAAGAGGACAGATACCACATAGCAGCTCTTTTTTTTTTTGGTTGTCATAAAATTTTTCTCTCCCTTAATACTCTTTTTAGCTTTTGGAAGGCATATTAGGCTATCCCAATACCTCTTGGGTTCTCAGTGTTGCACTTTGTGTCCTCTTTTAGAACACTTCCCAGATGTTTGAATTTTTGTACTTGTTTGATTTCTAATTTACATTTTGGGCTCATCCTTTTGCTGATAACCCTGCATTTTGTTCTCACTTTCTTACACTACCTTCTGTAGGAACTTTCTTATTGTTATAATGGAACATCCTATCGCCCCCAACAGTTGATTTGCCAAAGAAATTAAGAAGTATCTGAGTAAGGAAGTATGAGACGATTCAACTTCTGCTTCAATTGCGTCTTGACTTACCATTTTATGAACACTGCTATTTGTACTTTTCCATACAATAAACTGTTATTTATTTATTTACCCCTTACATGTTGTATAAATCTTTCCAACTGGAATTTACCTTGCGATATAACACTTAATTTACTCGCGATATAACACTTAGCAAAAAATTTTTTCTAATTTTAAAGTGATATTTATTTATTTTTTATTATTTTATTGTGAAACCAATAAAATGTCAACTCAAATTCTACTTCGTCAGCTTCTTTTCTCACACATTTTGCTTGTGAAATTCCCTTTCGTTTACTTGCTTCCCCAACAGCTGCAATCTCCAAGAATTTAAATGTAAATATATCTCACTAACCTGCATCCTTTCTCTCATGCTCCTTTCTCCGTCCACTCTCATCAGTATCCTCAACCTTCTCTTACCCACTTCCTGACACCCCCTATAACCTGTCACTATTTCTCATAACTTTCATTTTATGTAACCCCCTGCACACTAGTGGACTGGTAAATTGAAAGTCACATGGTTTGATTGGCAAACTGACATACCGGCCATAATTATATAGGCTACCCCAGTTTTTTAAAAAGAATAATGTATTTCATACTATTTTTAGTATTTTTTGCCAAGTGGATAATTCTAAATGAAAATAGAATTGTTCTTTTGTAAATACTGCACAATAAAATGTGCATCAAATGAACTGATCTGGTGTCCAGTTTTTGTGATCCCTTCCCTATGCTAGTCTCTTCTTCTCATTGGCTGGCCGAAGCAAAGGCTTCCTGGCTGCCTTGTAAAATTTTGTAAAGTAATAAGAAGAAAGGAACCACACAGTGCTGCGGAGGAATCTACTCAAGAACTCAATAGTAATATCATACTGTGAACACTGTCTGGTGCCTAATTTATTAATTTTCTAAGATTATTATCATAGTCACATGATCCCCAGTGGAATAATTCATTCTTATAGTTTTACTAGCAGTATAGCCCAGCATTGCTCAGGTGTAATGAAAGCTTTAAAACTAATCCATGGTCCTGGAGCTCAGACTTTTTGGATGTTGGCACAAAAGACTAAAAAGCAATAGTTGTTTCCAGTTAAAACGAAACCATAGACTGAAAGAAAAATGAACGGCTGTAAGTCAAATTTTGATTTCATGCTATCGATATCAAATAAGTTTTTTTCGTCGTAAACTGAATGTTGAAGGCTAAATAAGTCCTCTGAGTAAATGGTATCATGACTGAGACTGAGAACTGCAATTATACCTACTTAAAGCCAAACCCAAAGCAAAAACTAAAATAAAAGGGTTTTAAAAAAATACAGACATACAGGCAGATAAACAGACACACACACAAACATCTTGCCTTATATATATATATATATTTTATTGACTTTCTGCACTATTGTAAGAACTGCAACCTTGAAACTTCTGAATATCGTTTCTTATGTTTTTGTCTATGAGTGTATCAAATTTGATTAAAATCAAACCACTCCTTCTATAACCCGATCTTTTCGATTATCGATTTTCGATATTTATCGGGGGTACCTCAACACAAAGCCTAGCTAAAAACACTTGCAGAGTCTTATAGTACAACTGTTTTGGGATTTTTTAGTGTTTTTTTATTCATACATGTGTTTCATTTATACAGGTTCATGATTTGTTTTATTCCTACATTCACTTGTAAGCTCAAAAATGAAGCCAGTTTTGTAAAGATAGTTTTTGTGTACAATACCTACAACTATAACAATGTTAACATAACATTTTTACTAGGCGTTTTACTTAAATAAAGGAGGGCTGAATGAAATGTTTTTGGATTTTATATGAGTAAGTTTAAAGCTTAAATAGCATAATAATGCAGGGCATTTTACATGAATAAATGTTTTTACAGAAAAATCTTTTATTTCACTTATTCCGTTGTAGAGGTCTACAAGTGAATCAGTCAGTCACTTAAGTGCCAAAGGTGATACACACTTGGGCGATCATGTCTCAAAAGAGACATGACTTACTGGGCAGAAGATTATCCCACAGTAGGTTGCCATTGCTTTCTGCGGTAGACAGGTTGTCAACCAAGGCTATAGAACCCAATCTGTCCTGTTATTTAGCCCATAACTGGAAGGAATAGATAGATTAATACCGTTCCCAAGGATATTTGCGCATAAGTGAATGCAATGAATTTGTCTGGAATTCAAACTCGCCCCAACCCCCCAATTTCTTGTTCCGAGCCCAATATCCAATGCTCTACAACGCACATCCTGCCTTACAAGTGAATAAGTGACTGAAAAAGAAAGAACGGAACAAAAAATGTTGGGAACCACTGTTCTAGATGACAAACTTATAAGTTATTTTCGGCTTTATATGACATGAAACCATGAAAATCAGTTTTGTGATATTAATTGTTGCATTATTTTCATTTTAAATCTTTGTCGACCAATGATAACACGAGAATACATAGACTGAGCTGGTAAGACTGGGTGTCGAGCATGTTTATGTAAGTTCCCTGAGGGATCAATTTGGGTTTTCATTATTTTACGCTGTCTGGCAATGAGCAAATCCCAAAGTGGATGAAAAGGTGAATAATATTAAGGCAGCATAAATATCTGTGTAAAGCTCATACTAATACACCTGGCTTTTAAACTATCATAGCTGAAATGAGGTTCTTAACTTTTCGACATTATTCTCTGATAATAATTATGAAGAGAGTTTTTTTACAAAGTTGTACTCATTTCTTTGTCACACACATTGCTGATGATAAATTCGATATAAAGTTTATTCTCTTGTTTGTCGCACACATTGCTGAAATTAAAATTCTATAAAAAGAAGAGAAAATGGCTGAGTTAGGTTGAAGGGAAGTTTAAAATTCTAATTCTCACATGTATGGCAATTAATTTTTTTTTTCATCATTTCACCCCAAGCAAGGCATTCTACTGTAGCAGTAGGGTTATATAGGGGAAAGTGATGAAATAGAGGGGTTAGTGATAGGAAATGTCAGGAGGAGGGTAATAGACGGATGAGAATACCGAGAATGGGGGTGGAGTCAGTCAGTTAAGTGCCATACGTGAAACACACTTGGGCGATCATGTCTCGAAAGAGACATGACTGACTGAGCAGAAGATTATCCCGCAGTAGGGTTATATAGGGGAAAGTGATGAAATAGAGGGGTTAGTGATAGGAAATGTCAGGAGGAGGGTAATAGACGGATGAGAATACCGAGAATGGGGGTGGAGTCAGTCAGTTAAGTGCCATACGTGAAACACACTTGGGCGATCATGTCTCGAAAGAGACATGACTGACTGAGCAGAAGATTATCCCGCAGTAGGTTGCCATTGCTTTCTGCGGTAGATTGGTTGCCAGCCAAGGCTATAGAACCCAATTTGTCCTGTTATTTAACCCATAACTGGAAGGAAGAGATGGATTAAGGGTATTTGTGCATAAGTGAATACAATGGATTCAACTGGAATTCAAACTCAGCTAACCAATTTCTCATTCCGAGCCGATAACCACTGTACCACAATGCACATCCTGGGGGTGGAGTAGATGGAGAAAAGAGCTTGAGAGAACTGATGCAAGTTAGTGAGATAGGAGATGTCTATTGACCTTACATTTAAATTACTAGAGATTGTAGCTGTCAGGGAAGCAAATATGGAAGGGAATTCCACAGGCAGGAAGTGCGTGAAAAGAAGCTGTTAGTGTAAAAATTGTGGTTACATTTTATCGGTTTAACTGTAAAAGGGTGGCACCTAGTTGCTAATCTAATAGTTTTGTAACTTCATACATAGGAGGCACTAGTGATCTAAGTTCATTGGAGCAGAAGCAGTGAAAGTATTTATAGAAGTGGCATAGGGAAGCCACATCACGCTGGTGAGAGAGCGACTGCAGCCGAGCTGCCAAGTTGGTGTCAATCATATGACAAATTCTTTGTTGGATTTTATCAAGAACTCCAAGGTGAATAGCAGGGGCACCGACCAAATGTGGCAGCATTATTCAATACACGGGCGGATGGTAGATTTATATATGCGCAGGATGGACTCAGACGGGAAAAACTTCCAGGCCCTGTACAGTAATTACTTGGTTCTAGCAGTCAGAAACCAGGCTTTAAAATTATTTCACTGATTTAATCTTCTGATATGGTAGTGCATGCTGGAAAATCTCTTCACAGATGAAGAGATTTAAGAACAACAGAAATGTGTTTCTACAGAATAATGCCGAGGGAACCATGGACTGAACATGTGAGCAATGACAAAGTTTTAAATGAAAAGGACACTTATTCTCAACATCCGAAAGAGATGGCTGAAATTTCTAGAGCCTCATAATGAGAAAAGAGTACTTGGAAAATTTAATACTCACAGCATAGGTTGAAATTAAGAGGAACAGAGAAAAACAATGAATGATCTACCAAACGAGCTTGAGTAAATAGATGGTGGAGCAGGGTTTAGGAGACAAAAAGGACAAAATCTATTAAGAGCTACAATGGATAAGAAATTGCAGAGAGCCATGATTATCAACGTTTTTAAGAGACACATCACTTGGAAAAAGGTTACATTTCCAGGTGTTCGATTAGCTTTTTTTAAACTCTTTTTTTTTATCTCTTTGCTGACTGCTTTGATCTCTTTGATACTCTTGTGATCTTTTTGCTTACACTTTATTTGCTAATTCTCTTGATTTCTTTGCTTACACTTTATTTGCTAATTCTCTTGATTTCTTTGCTTACACTTTATTTGCTAATTCTCTTGATTTCTTTGCTTACACTTTATTTGCTAATTCTCTTGATTTCTTTGCTTACACTTTATTTGCTAATTCTCTTGATTTCTTTGCTTACACTTTATTTGCTAATTCTCTTGATTTCTTTGCTTACACTTTCTTTGCTTGTTCTCTTTATCTCTTTGCTTACACTTTATTTGCTAATTCTCTTGATTTCTTTGCTTACACTTTCTTTGCTTGTTCTCTTTATCTCTTTGCTTACACTTTATTTGCTAATTCTCTTGATTTCTTTGCTTACACTTTATTTGCTAATTCTCTTGATTTCTTTGCTTACACTTTCTTTGCTTGTTCTCTTTATCTCTTTGCTTGCACTTTATTTGCTAATTCTCTTGATTTCTTTGCTTACACTTTATTTGCTAATTCTCTTGATTTCTTTGCTTACACTTTATTTGCTAATTCTCTTGATTTCTTTGCTTACACTTTATTTGCTAATTCTCTTGATTTCTTTGCTTACTCTTGCACACTTTCTTTGCTTGTTCTCTTTATCTCTTTGCTTACACTTTATTTGCTAATTCTTTTGATCTCTTTGCTTACTCTTTCTTTTCTTATCCTCTTGATCTTTTTGCTTACCCTTTCTTTGCTTGTTCTCTTTATTTATTTGCTTACTTTTTTATCTTTTTGTGCAGTTTTTCTTTGTATATTCTTTTGATCTCTTTTCTTATTCTCTTGATTTCTGTGCTTACTCTTATTTTTGCTTATTTTCTTAATCTCTTTTACTCTTTCTTTGTTTTTGCTTATTTTTTCCTTGTTTATTTTTATGATCTGTTTGCTTACTCTTTATTTGCTAATTCTCTTGATCTCTTTGCTTACTTTTTCTTCACTCATTTTTTTCTCTCTTTTTACTCTTGGTTTCTTCTGATGCTTCCAATATTTTCTGCTCTACTTTCACTTTCACTGGACTTAGTCTTTGTGTTCTTTTCTTCCTTCCTCTTATTCTTTTTTACTCATGTGTTTGAATTATTTTTTGTGCTTTCCATTCTCTCTCATCTTTGCTTGGGCACATTGATGTGGTTTAATGGTTAGCAAGTTTGTCTCACTAGAACCTGTTACAACCAAGTAGTGAGTTTGATCCTCATTGGGTAGCTCATATTTTTGGCCTTGTACCACACCTAAGCATCGCTTAGAAAATCAGCTCTCTTATCTTTAATATTTTTTTTGTTTTTATTTTTACTTTCACGTAATCATTTTCATTGTTTTTTTTTTTAGTCTTTTTTCATTTGTCTCATAAACAATATAAGATAGATGATACAATGCTGATAGCAGACACACAAAGGAAACTACAAGACCTCCTACAGAAGGTAACTGAAGAGAGTGACATGAAAGGACTACAAATAAACTGCAAGAAAACTGAATACATGGTCATCAGCAAAAAGTGCAGCCCAAAATGCTAATTACAGGTGATGGACTCTAAAATCAAGCAGGTACAAAAATTTAAATACCTGGGAAGTGTTCTAACAGAAGATAAAAAATGTGACACAGAGATCCAAAGGCAAATTTGCATGGTGAAGGAAGCATTCTAGAAGTTGAGTAAAGTTTTAAAAAGCAAGACACTTTCACTAGAAACAAAGAAAAGAGTACTGGATTGCTATGTGATGTCAGTGATGTCAATATAGAAGTGAATGCTGAGCAATATCATCAAAGATGAAGGAAAAACTTGAAACAACTGAAATGTGGTTCTACAGAAGGATGCTGCGAATATCATGAATCGAGCATGTGAGCAATGGTGAGGTCTTGGAAATGAATTGTGAGCATCAGGAAGAGACAGCTGAAGTTCCTGGGACATGCAATGAGGAAGAACGGCTTGGAGAACCTGATACTAACAGGCCAGATAGAGGGAAAAAGAGACAGGGGATAACATATTTGAAGGACCTGATCAGGTGGATGACAGAATGAGTGTTACATGGTATAACAGGAGAAAGAGCCACCAGGGATAGGGAGATGTGGAAATCCATGATCGCCCACGTCCAGAAAGGACAGGGCACATGAAAGAAGAATATTTCCTTCTTCTTCCTTTTATCTTTTTTTTTCTTTTCACACCTATTTTCTTTGTTTCCTCTTAACATATTCTTCCCAATTCTTTCATCAGCTTTCAGGGTTTAGGAGAGATAACAAAAGAAGAAAATCTATTAAGTTCTACAATGGACAGGAAATTTTATTTTCTCTTAATCATCTTCCACGCCTTTTGTTTTTTCTCATTTTTTTCTTTCCTTTATTCTATTATTTATTTTCAAGTATATGCATTTATATTTATGTGTTAAAAGAGATTGCATTTTTTAATTGTCAGAAAGAAAGAAATAGCAATAACTTAAATAACATTCATAACTGTTTACACATCAGGAATTGAACCTGGGTTACCTGGGTAAAAGCCATGGATTTTTAACCACTATCAATGATGCTATATGTGGAAGAACTTATTTCTGAATCAATTTTTGTACATAAACGTTTGTCTAATGTACACATTTGATATTTGGGAGAGTTATCAAGATACAGGATGTGTGTTGTGGTGCATTGGATATCGGCTTGGAACAAGAAATCGGGGAGCCGCATTCGAATTCCAGCTGAATTCATTGCATTCACTTGCGTGCAAATACCCTTGGGAAAGGTATTAATCCGTCTATTCCTTCCAGTTATGGGTTAAAAAACAGGACAGATTGAGTTCTATAGCCTTGGTTGGCAACCAGTCTACTGCAGAAAGCAATGGCAACCTACTGTGGGATAATCATCTGCCCAGTAAGTCATGTCTCTTTCGAGACATGATTGCCCAAGCGTGTATCATGTATGGCACTTAACTGACTGATCAAGATACAACTATACAAGCAAATAATAATCTGTGTGTGTGAGAGATACCTAATACATTCTTTCTGTTAAACACGAATCTAGCTCTGAGACAAAGAAAAAAGTTGTGACTTTTTAAATAAAAAATGCGTACATCCAAAAACAAATAATGTTTCATTTTTTTTTATTTAATTTAATTTTCACTTCTTTGATTCACATTTTTTTTCTTCTGTGTCTCTTTCTTTGCTCTCTTTCTATCTCTTTGTCTTCTATTTTCTCTTCATTATTTTCCTTGTTTCTTTTTTGTCTTAATTTTTTCTTTTCATTCTTTCTTTCTTTTCTTTTCTTGTATCCTCTTTCAAATGATTCTCATTCTCCCTCTTCCTTTCTTCCCTCTACTTTCATGGTTTCTGTTCTGATGAACTTAGCTCACAGGTGCCCCCTATATATAAATTTACTCAAGCCACAAGATTAGCAACTAGGTCCCACCTTTTACTGTGAAACCAATAAAATGTAAATGCTTGTGAAATTCTGTTCTGTTTCTTGCTTCCCCAACAGCTACAATCTCCAAAAATTTAAATGTAAAGTCAATAGTCATCTCCTATCTTGCTAAATTGCATCCTCTCTCTCATGCTCCTCTCTCCGTCCACACCACTTTCATCAGTATTCTCATCCTTCTCTTACCCACTTTCTGACACCCCCTATAACCTGTCACTCTTTCTCATAACTTTTTTCCTTGCTTGGGGCGATATGATTATAGAAAAAAGAAAAAATTCATTCTCTCATTCTCTTCTATCTAAACTTTTTCTCTGCAACTTCCCTTTTTTTTAGTCATTTCACCCCAAGCAAAGCAATATTGCCACAAAGATTCAAGGGGTTACTGAGAGTGAATGGTGAGAAAACATTAGTGGTGGGAGAAGGGACACTAAATATACAGGTTCAGAAAGGAACAAGATGGTAATCAATGTTGCATTATTTAAATGCAACATCAGTAGCCATCTTCATTTTTTTTTAAGATCTTTGGTGACAGAAAAACAAAATCAGAAGAATTTTCCACAGATGCAAAATGCAAGAGCTATTGGAATAGAACTTTTGATTACATCTAGCTATATCAACAGGAAAACAGATTTAATAGCCAATCTAGTAATATGCTTTACAGACAGAGGATGGAAAGGTATTAATCTGCCAATTCTCCTTTCAGCTATGGGTTAAATAACAGGACAGATTGAATTTTATAGTCTTGGTTGGAAACCAGACTGCTGCAGAAATAATGGCAATTTATTGCAGAAAAATCTTCTGTCCAGTCAGTCATGTTTCTTTAGAGACATGACTGCCCAAGTATATATCACATATGGCACTTAAATGACTGAATTTAAATGTAAAAACAAAGTTTCAATTAAATTTTTAGGTAGTTTTAACATTGATTTATTCTCAAATAACTTTAAATTATATATATATATATATGTGTATATATATATATATATATATAAACGAATTTTGATAAATTCTTAGACGGATTTTTTTTTTTAGAAACGATTATATACATTTGTAGATTAGTATTTCTTTTAAACAAACTGTGATTAATTCTGAGTCGAGGGTTTTTTTGGGGGCTTTTTTTTACAAGAAAATAGCTTCATACTTTGATTTTATTTCTTTTTTAAATTTAGGACGAGTTCATGTACAGTTTGCCTCTTTATGCAAACTGGCTTTGACTGTCGCCAATCAAAAACATTTGTAAGACTTTGTACGAGGCCTAAAATTCATAAATTTTATTTCTAATGTCTGAAAGCGCTCATTGAGGGTGGACCAGAGACTGATCATTTCTGGTCGGGTCAGCATGGTGAGAGGGATATGATGTTGAGAGACCCGAAACCCCCTAGTGATCAACATAAAGACATCACTGATGACATCCTCTAGCGCCCCCCACTACAGTGCATATGTTTGAAATATATATATATATATATATATATGTGTGTGTGTGTGTGTATGCGCACAGTCTGCAACCTATACATATATATATCAAGAACAGCTGAGTTAAGTTGATTGAGGGAAAGTCCTGTTCAAAAGTGAATATTGTCTAGCCATCATTTTGGTGGTTGATTTCAGTTTCTTTTCTATTGTGCAGGGATTACATAGGAGAACGTGATGAGAAAGAGTGGTTAAATATAGGAAATGTTAGAAGGAGGGTGATAGACAGGTAAGGAGACCAAGGATGAGGGTTGGGTAGATGGGAAGAGTGTTTGAGAGAATGGATGTGAGTTAGTATGCTAGGAGGTGTCTATTAACCTTACATTTAAACTCTTGGAGATTGTAGCTGTCGGGGAAGCAAGTATGTGGAAGGGAATTCCACGGGCAAGAAAAGAAGCTGTTGGAGTAGAAATTGCGGTTACATCTTACCTGTTTCACTGTAAAAGGGTGGGACCTAGTTGCTAATCTAGTATCTCATGTAAATTTGTATGTTGGAGGCACCAGTGATCTAAGTTCATCAGAGCAGAAGCCATGAAAGTATTTATAGAAGAAGCACAGGGAAGCCACGTTACACCGGTGAGAGAGTGACTGCAGCCAGTCTGCCAAGTCGGTATCGATCACATTACAGATTCTCTGTTGTATTTTGCCGAGAACCCAGATGTGGTAGCAGTATTCAATACACGGGCGGATGGTAGATTTATATATGTGCAGAATAGATTCAGATGGGAAAAACTTCCAGGCCCTGCACAGAGAACCGACTTCTATAGTAGCGGATTTAGCAATGGATTCGATATAGTCATTCCACTTGAGGTCCGCTGAAAGTGTGAGGCCAAGGAGGCGTAGTGTTTTAGTCTGTGGGAGGCAAGCCTGTTCCATGCCAATGGGAGGTAGGTGCAATTGTCTATGATGGTTAATTGAGAGCAGCTTTGTTTTGGAAGCATTAAAATTTATGAGCCATTTCTTAAAACCATTATTATATATAGGTAGTGAGGACATATTGATTCATCAATAAAATTACCTACCAAATATTGCCTGGTTGAAAGAAAAATTTTTGTGATTTGTAAATGAATTTAATGTTCTAAAATTTGAGGACACTGGGTTAAAATGGGTTAAAGAGAACATTGAAAGAATAGGAATTAAGATGACAGAAGATAACAATTGACATAATATTTTGTCATTGGTCTTCTGTGATAATGGCATTGCTAACTGTTGCCATGATAATACTTTATTGGCAAATTATTAAGATATTCCCTTACTCCAGCTAAAAGTAGGAAAGCAAAAAACAGCCCATAGAAACAATAATCAATAAGGTACAAGAAAAAAAAACAAAAGACGATCAATGATTTTGAATAATATCACAGATTTTCACTGAAATTGGGAAAAAACAGAAAAGTGAAGTAAACAGAAAAATATCAACAAACAACTATTTTAATTTTAACACAGATTTTTTTTATTTGCATTAAAAATGGATTGAATAAAAGTGCAAATTTTGTCTTTTTTGCATGTTTTTCTTTCCTTTCATTACACGTTATTTTCATATTTTTTTCAAACATTTTTGCGTGAGTTTGCAAAGTAGTTTCAGATATTCACTTATGTAAATGTATAAACGTATATAATTATATGCAGGCAATATATATATATATATATATATATATATATATATATATATATTTTGTGGCACAGGTATAGTCTAGGTTAACATTAGCGTGACCATGTAAATTGTCAGTACAATAGTTGCCTGAACATATATATTAATGTATTAGCAGCAGCTATACTTAACGAGTTAGCAACAAGCACTGCATCTTTTAATATTTATATAATGATTTTTTTATGAAGTTATTCCTTTTTTTTTACTAATATTTACCTAATACAAGTTCCAAGAGCCACTCAAGCTGGAGGGTTACTGTGTAGAATTGTATTAGCATAAGAAAGGACAAGATAATAGAAAAGTTAGCTAATTTCAGATTTTCAGTTAACATTTAATTCTTCTTCTATCATGTGCCATGTCTTTTCAGAATGTAGGCGATCATGACCTTCCACATCTTCCTATCCCTAGTGGCTCTTAGCATGTTTTCTCCTGTAACATCTCACAATCCATGTTCTGTCATCCACCTGCTCAGGCCCTTCAAATATGTTATCTGTTATATTCTCCTGTCTCTTTTTCCCACTATCTGGCCTGTTAATATCAGGTTCTCCAAGCCTTCCTTCCTCATTGCATATCTCAGAAACTTTAGTTGTCTCTTCCTGATGCTCACAATTAATTTCCTTTATGTTTCCATTCTTTCCAAAACCTCATCATTGCTCACATGCTCAATCCATGATATCCACAGCATCCTTCTGTAGAACCACATTTCAGCTGCTTCAAGTTTTTCCTTAATCTTTGATGATATTGTCCAACATTCACTGCCATATTGAAGAACTGGCATCACATAGCATCACAGTACTCTGTTTGTTTCTAGCACAATTTTCCTCTGTCTTAATACTTTACTCAGCTTCTGTAATGCATCCTTTGCCATTCCAATTTGCCTTTGGATCTCTGTGTTGCCATTTCTATCTTCTGTTAGAACACTTCCCAGGTATTTAAATTTTTGTAACTGCTTAATTTTTAGTATCCCTTAACTGTATCTTGCATTTTGGGCTGCTATTTAGCAAATAAAATTTCAGCATTCAGCCAGAGACCTGAGAAGTATAGAGTTGAAGTAGAATTTAAAAGGGACCAGAAACCCAATCCTAAACAGAAAATAAGGAATAAGCCGCTACTCCTGCTCAAAATTCCGGCAAAGAGAGTAAACCCTTCTTTTATTGTGTGGGTGACGCAGCGGTTATTAACACTGTAAATGGAACAAGCAAGCCAAGTTCAAATTCGGACCAACACTGCTATGTTAAATTCTCCCTAATGCCTTTTTGAAAAGGCATGAAATTGTCTCTTCTTCTGTTTCTTTCCCAGCCACCTATGGGTTAAATTGTAAGTTTCCCTAAATTTATTAGTGCAACCCATCAAGGAGAAGGATAACTCTGAATTCAAAACAATGAAGAAGATATTGAAAAATTACTCCACTACATTTCCAAAATAGAACCATGACAATTCACAGATATAAAAGTAAAGGAAGCTAGCAGATATTTATAGTATTTACATTATTTGGACTATTGTCCTCATCTTTGTTGCCATTTGTACAACTCTAAAAATAAAGTCAGGAACTAACCAACATCTATATTCGCTCACAACTCTAAGACATTGCAATATGAATTCTGGTAAAAAAGGGTTACTGGACATTAGATTTATAAGTCCCAAAAATTCAGTTGTTCTTGTCCTTAAGAACACATATATTACATGTTGGTTAGTTCCTTACTTAACTCTTAGATTTGTGAGTTCAATACCAGGCTACAGCAGTGATGAACAAGTAACTTGCATGGTTAGAGGGAGATAACTCATGACTTCGAATTCAGGCTTTATGCAAGGAATGGAGTTTATATACCCCAGTGATTGTAATAAAGGATTCGGTTCAAAATTCCTAGCACCTGAAGAAGGCTGGAGCGTACAAGGGCCGAAATGTAGTACATTTGGCAACAAAGATTAAGAAAATAGTCTGAATAATGTAAATACTACCTCATCTCAGAAATATAGACAATACTGGCAGATATTTGGTGAGATAATCTCACACCAAATTCTCCTTTTCATAGGAATTTTTCTGACCCCTACTCTGAGATTTTGACATTCATTTCATTCATTCATTAACTTCCCTCTTTTTCTAAAACAGTAATTATTATAATTAGTTCAAGTTTTTGCTTTCATCAAATTTTGATTTGGCACTTGTTGAAATATATTATTTTGTTGTATTGTTTAAAATAGCGTTCCATTGTTCTTTCCAGAATTAGCACATTCCATTCTTTGATGAATTTCATTTTTTTAAAACAAACAATTGTTGTTAATATGCAAATTCATCATTGCATCCTACAGTGACAGCCAATCAGAAAGGTTGAGAGAGATTTCCATTTTACAAAAGCAATGCAAAGATATACATATGTAAGGCAGTGTTTTCTTGACTTTATTTTTTGAATTAGTTCTTCTGTTCCTTGTCTCAGACAATTCCACTCACATTACAACCTCTTTTAGGCACTCGATAGAAAGTGAGGGATGAAAATTCTCTAAAGCCCCTGAGCTTATGAAGCCATATTCCGTTTATTAATTTATATCATGTTTCTCTCTTTGGTAAACGATTGTTTTATTTAAATTTTAAATATTTGATCTGGAGGGAATACAAGGTGCATTTAACACAGTTTGGCCAAGATGAATTCGGGAGGGTCACCAAACTCTCCAGTCACTTTTTAGGAATTTTTAGAGTTTATTATGACCCTTTCATTTATTAGCTTCACATTTTTCACCAATGATGAAATAAGAAACAATAATTCAGCTGAATTCATTGCATTTACTTTCGCACAAATACCCTTGGGAAAGGTATTAATCCATCTATTTCTTCCAGTTATGGGTTAAATAACAGGACAGGTTGGGTTCTATAGCCTTGGTCGGCAACCAGTCTACCACAGAAAGCAATGGCAACCTACTGCGGGATAATCTTCTGCTCAGTCAGTCATGTCTCTTTTGAGACATGATCGCCCAAAACGTGTATCACGTATGACACTTAACTGACTGAATTACTATAATTGGTTCAGTTTTTACTTACATATCTTAATGATATTTGTCTATATTTCTGCATTGAGGTAGTATTTACCGTATTCACATTATTCAAACTATTGTCCTCATCTTTGTTGTCATTTGTACAACATTTTGGCTGTTGTATGCTCTGGCCTTCTTCAGGTGATAGGAATTTCAAATTTTGGGGAATATTATTCTCATTCCTTGCGTAGTAGTGTATCATTTGGAAGTCATGAGTTATCTCCCTTTAACACTGTAAGTTAATTGTTTATCACTGCTGTAGCCTGGTATTGAACTCACAACTCTTCCTAGTACCTGAAGAAAGCCGGTATGCACAACAGCCAAAACATCATACAAATGCCAACAAAGAGGTGAGTTCAATACCTTGGATGAAAACCAGAAGAAAAAATTATATTCCATACCATAGAAAAAATTATAAAAAAAGTCATTCTGCTGTCTTTCCCCAAAAATATGTGACAATTCACAGATAAAGAATTTGAATCTGGAAAACTATGATTGTACATATTCTGAAGAGACATGGCATGAAAACCAAGGTGAAAGCAACAGGAAACCATTCTATGATTTTTTCCAAGAATACATGACAATTCACTGATAAAGAATTTGAATCTGAAGAACCAGGATTATTTGTATCCTTAGGAGACATAGCAACAGGAAATTATTCCACTATCTTTTCAAAGAAAACATGGTAATTCACTGAT
Source organism: Ascarosepion bandense (assembly GCA_037127315.1). Lineage (NCBI taxonomy): Eukaryota > Metazoa > Mollusca > Cephalopoda > Sepiida > Sepiidae > Ascarosepion > Ascarosepion bandense. The sequence goes on along the minus strand of JBBBDQ010000387.1, from coordinate 3,036,783 downwards.
AATAAAGAACTAGAATCAGTAGCGGGCTTTGATCACCCCTATTCTTAAGAGAAATAGCATTCAAAGAAAGTTGTAAAAAGTAATGTCTCGTTTGTCTACAAAACCATAAACTTTTAAATGTGTCTCTTGAAATATGACCAAGCAGGTGTCAAGAAAGACAATTTAAAATTTTATAATTTTCTTCTCTGCATAACTCTGTCCAAAATGTTGCTCACTTTCTGCACAATAAAAGATAAAATTCTGCAGAAATTGAAGACTGAGTGTCAATTTTAAAAAAATTTTATTTAAGTGATTTCTGGCACAGCACAACAGCACTTTGACCAATCAGAATTCTGTTTTTCTTAGCAGTTGTCAATGTGCTAAGCTTGCTCTGGGATCCTCACTATGACTATAAAAAGATTTCAAACTGACATTTACCACTTTACTACTAAATAGACTCAAACACAGATACTTTTATTAACCAACATCCTAAACTCCTGCAAACTGTCATCTGACCAAAGTTATCCCAACATACAATTTGTCAGTTCTGAGTAATGTATTCATCACTTGAACACAAGTGATTTCAACAAAACAGATATTTCTGAGTTCAGCCAACAAGTCATTAATTCCAGGGTTTTTTTTATATCATTGACAAACCTATTTGTTTTTTTTTTGTTTTTTAGCCAAGTCCACATTTCATCATCAGTACTACATGTTCAGTTTTACATCTTCTTCTTCTTCTATGTGCCCTGTCCCTTCAGGACGTAGGCGATCATGGTTCTCCACGTCTCTCTATCCCTGGTGGCTCTTAGTATGTTTGCTCCTGTTACACTTCGCAACCCCCATTCCGTCATCCACCTGATCAGGCCCAGCAAATATGTTATCCGCTGCCTTCCTCTATCTATTTTTTCCTTCTATCTGGCCAGTCAGTATCAGGTTCTCCAAGCTCTCCTTCCTTATTGAATGTCCCAGGAACTTCAGTTGTCTCTTCCTGATGCTCAGTATTAATTTCCTTTTTGTTGCCATTCTTTTCAAGACCTCATCGTTGCTTGCATGCTCAGTCCACGATATCCACAGCATCCTTCTGTAGAACCACATTTCTGCTGCTTCAAGTTTTGTCCTCATTTACGATGATATTGTCCAGCATTCACTGTTGTATTGAAGAAATGATATCACATAGAAATCCAGCAATCTTTTCTGTTTCTAGTGAAATTTTCTTGTGTCTCAGTACTTTACTCAGCTTCTGGAACGCATCCTTTGCCATGCCAATTCGCCTTCGGATCTCTGTGTCGCACTTTCCATCTCCTGTTAGAACACTTTCTAGGTGTTTAAATTTTTGTACTTGCTTGATTCTGGTATCCCCCACCTGTATTTGGCATTTTGGGTTGCACCTTTTGCTGATACCTTAACGTCAATTCTTTTGGCCAGACATATGTTCCATTTTTGTAACCAGTTACTAAATTCACTTAAAAGAAAAAAATCTTTAGGTCCTGATTATCGCAATAGATTCAGCAAAAACCTTTCCAAAATCTGAGCCTTTTCTTTATTTTTTTAAATTATGATATTGAGAGAACCGTGCAAGAATATAATAAGATTGTCATTATTAGGAGACTAGCAGTATAGCCCGGTATTGCTCAGGTGTAATGAAAGCTTTAAAACTAATCCATAGTCCTGGAGCTCAGACATTTTGGATGTTGGCACAAAAGACTAAAAAGCAATAGTCGTTTCCAGTTAAAGTGAAACTGTAGACTGAAAGAAAAATGAATGGATGTAAGTCAAATTTTGATTTCATGTTATCAATATCAAATAAGTTTTTTCTGTTGTAAACTGAATTTTGACGGCTAAATAAGTTCTCTGAGTAAATGGAATCATGGCTGAGACTAAGAACTACAATTATACCTACTTAGAGCCAAACCCAAAGCAAAAACTAAAATAAAAGGGCTGAAAAAATACAGGCAGATAAACAGACACACACACAAACATCTTGCCTTTTACATATATATATATATATTTTATCAGTTTTCTGCACTATTGTAAGAACTGCAACCTTGAAACTTCTGAATATCATTTTTTATGTCTTTGTCTATGAGTGTATCAAATTTGATTAAAATTGAACCACTCCTTCTATAACCCGATTTTTTTTATTATTGATTTTCATCAGGGGTACCTTGACACAGAACCTAGCTAAGAACACTTGCAGACGCTTAAAGTACAACTGTGTAAATTTTCAAGAAAATCTGTTCAGCTGTTTCAGAGTCTATAGGTAATGGACACAAACACACACACACACACACACACACACATAGACAAAGTTCCATTTATAAATAGATTAGATTAGATTAGATTAGATTAGATATATTTCTTAAAGAAGGTATTAAATTTTTTCAAGTGAACATTATTTCTTATGACTATAAAGATTATTTTTATTGGATGCACATGTTTTAAAAATAGTATCAACCGGAACTAGATATAAAAAGCCTTACTAAAGAAAATATGTTTTATGATAGAAAACAAATATATACACTTTTTTTTATTTTGGAAACTGCAGTTAGGAAGTACATTTTCCTTAAGAAGACTTTTTTAAACTAGTATCTATCAGTTTAGAGATTGAAAGACTTACCTAAGAAAACATGTTTCCTGACAGAAAACAAATGTATATTATCTTTTTAATTTGGGAAACTGCTGTCAGGAAATGCATTTTTCCGATGAAGTCATTTGATCTCTAACCTGGTAGACATTAATTTCTCTGTTTAAGTAACAGGGATGTCTATTCAAACATGTATAGCCACTAAATAAAATGTTTAATGTAAATATATTCAAATATCCTTTGTCTAAATTTCCAAGCCGAGAAGTTGTTTTTTGCATTATTTTCATTTAGACAAATGGGTCCTTTTCTGTTATTATTGCAATGTTTCAGCCATTGTGTCCTCTGGTCTTTTCAAGAGTCTGTTGATCTCAGTAAAGCTTAGAGAATTTTTAATTTGAACCTTTAATTACTTTTGCTATGCTCTCTATATCTATGGATATATCATCTTGTTCTCTTTTTTTATCTTCACCAAATACAATACCTAAAATCATATGAACATAAGAGGAAGGAGTATAGGATATGAATTCTATATCATCCAACAGTTAACAAAAACACACAAAGTAAAATTTCACACCTGCAAAAGTGGATCAAAACGACTAAAAACATTTTGGAAAACCCCAGACAGAGGCAAATTTAAAAAGTCAGTGTGAAAAGCAAAATCAAAAATTGATATATGACATCGGTCAAACATTTTTTCACACCTAAAAATGTAAATGCATACTGGAGCCGGCAACATGAGAAACTTCACTATTTAAACCACGTTCGATGACCGGTCAAGGACAGTCCATCATGGGAGCAGTTAGCTGACAGATCTTGTGGCGATGTAACAAAAGAAATTTCACAAAGCCGACCTGGATGCAAAGTCGCATCACATATTCATTTAACCTTTCTTCATTTTTATTCCACGCCACCAAAGAAAGCAACAACAACAACAGCAGGACACTCTAAGTACAATTTCTTAATTTGTTTTACCTTCTTTCTCACCCTGTCGCCAACCTGCTAAAAAAGGGAAAGGAACATAAGACTTTACATTCTGCTACTATCAAACCATGAACTCTAAACTTCTGTGGGACATTTAAAATACTTACATTTCTCTTTGAACAATTTTAACTACAAAACTACATGCATTTTCTCAATAAACATTTTTCTTCTCACATATATGCTATTGTGTTCAGTTAACGAATTTTCACTTATATTTTTCTTCTTAAAATTTTGTTATTCTGTCAATAAATATTTACTTGAATTTAGATACAACATATTTTATCGTTCCACATTTCAACATCCAACCTTCTGATCTTTAAATTGTGGGGACTTAAGTTGTTTACTAATTTACCAAACATCACCGAGGAACCTACAGGAGTACGTATGAAGGTATAAATAGATAGAAGAGGCTAACATCATTGTGATTGGGAAAGCATCTCCTTGGGAGTCTGTTCCACAAAGGCATGAAGAAACTGAGTGGAACATTCTTTTTCACTGTGAATGCTGGCTTTTACTTTTAAAATGAATGAACACCAAGTGAATATTTTCTTTTTAATCATTTCAACCAAAATTTTATTTACTATGGCAAAGTTGGGATGTGCATTGTGATGCATTGGATATTGACTTCGAACAACAAATCAGGGAGCAGAGTTCGAAATTTCAGTTCAATTCCTTGCATTCACTTATGCACAAATAACCTTGGGAAAGGTATTAATCCCTTCAGTTATGGGTTAGATAATAGGACTGATTGGGTTCTATAGCCTTGGCTGGTAACCAGTCTACTGCAGGAAGCAATGGCAACCTACTGAATAACAGAATATTTAACATCTAGTCAAACAGGGCATAGCATGTGCTACACTAATTAATAATAAATTAACAATGAATATAATAGTTGGAAACATGATTAAGGTTTCTACTGGGCATAAAGTGGGGGATCTGTTTTCTATTGTTATGAAGTAATAACCTGAAACCCCACTAATTACTAATTAATAATATAATACATTTCTTCCCTTTTTTGCCATGAGTCAAATAATAGAACAGATTGGGTTCTGTAGCCTTGGTTGGCAACCAGTCTACTGCAGAAAGCAATGGCAACCTACTGCAGGATAATCTTCTACCCAGTCAGTCATGTCTTTTTCAAGACATGATCAACCAAAGAGTGGATCATGTATGGCACTTAATTGACTGACAAACAATTCAGGTTTTAAATAAGAAGCAGTTGTTATGCAAAAAGTTATACTGTTTTGACATTCACCTCTCACAGGTTAATGTCCTTTGGAAATTTCCCAGACATTTTGGGCAAATTCCTGTAACGTTTTACTCTCAGAAATAATCTAATCCTAAGCAAGGGTTATGTAAAAATGATTAAAAGAAATTCCTGTGAAAAAACCTGAAAGTATTTTCACAATATATATTTCACAACAGATATATTTCAATATATATGATATACAGTATATTTCACAATATATATATATATATATTTTTTTTTTAATCATCTCACCCCGAGCAAGGTGGAAACGCAGCTGATGTGCAGGGGGTTACATAAATGCAAAAAGATTAATTAGAAAAGAGTGAGGAGTACAAGCTAGTTAGAAAGGAACAATAGAAAGCTGAGAAAGCAGGTGCGATGACAGATACATAGGTGGAGAGAAAGGGAAGGTTATACGGGGGTGGGGAGAAAGCTAGAGTCCAGTGGTTAGTAGATGAGTATTGACTTTGCATTTAAATTTCTGGAGGTTGTAGCCGTCAGGAAAGCAAGAATACGGGAGTGAGTTCCACAGGCGGGAAGTGCGAGAAAGGAAGCTGCAGGAGTAGAATTGTCGTCTGCTTTTGGCTAATCTGACTGTGAATGGGTGGGACCCAGTTGCGTTGAGGAGGCATCAGTGACTTAAGCTCGTCCAAGCAGAAGCCATGAAAGTATTTATAGAAGAGACAAAGGGAGGCCACATTTCAATGATGGGGAAGTGGCTGCAGTCGAGTCGCCAGATCAGTACCTATCACATTACAGACTCTCCTTTGCAGGGGCACCTGACCATAAATGGCAGCAGTACTCCATGCACGGACGGATGGTTGACTTGTATATATGCAGGATGGATTCAGGTGGAAAAAACATCCTGGATCGACATAGTGACCCAATCTTCTTAGCAGTAGATTTCATAGAATAAGAGAATTTTTTTGTTTTGTGAGAAAGCTCTGGGATGGCATTGTTGAAACAATTGACAAAATTATATCAGCTAAAATAGACTCTGTTTTTGAAACAATTCATGAAAAGTAAACCAAAAATAGATCGGTGCAAAAAATTGTGAAATAAAAATAACAGGGAATAGGACAATCCATAAAAGTATTGATTATTAACAACGTATTTCAAAAATTCCCAATGAAAATTGTAGACACCGTTATCTTTCAAAAGATAACGCTGACATTAACAGACTGACCACATGGAAAAACATTTTTCTCACTCTCAAATGATTTGATAGCAAAATATGCTAATACGATGCCTAATGAGTATTTCTAAGATTTTTTTTTTTTTTAGAGAATCCAAAGGTGCATTGGTATAGCAAAAGACACTTTTCAAAAGCTAATCAATGTATTAAGAAACCGAAAAATTTTGTTAGGATGTGCATTGTGGTGCAGTGGATATTTACTCGGAATGACTAATCGGGGTGCCAAGTTCAAATTTCAGTTGAATTCTTTGCATTCACTTATGTACATAATACCCTTGGGAAAGGTATCAGTCCATCTCTTCCCTTCAGTTATGGGTTAAATAATAGGACAGATTGGGTCCTATAGCCTTGGCTGGTAACCAGTCTACTGCAGGAAGCAATGGCAACCTACTGTGAAATACAGTCAGTCAAGTCTCTTTTGAGACATGATTGCCCCAAGCATGTATCACATATGGCACTTAATTGATATAGCAAAGGATGCTGGAAAATCTCCTCAGAGATGAAGAAGAGACTTAAAACAACAAAAATATGATTCTACAGAAGGATGCTGAGAATTATGTGAACCAAACATTTGAGCAACAATAAAGCTTTAGAGAAAATGGAAATGAAAAGGTCAATTTACTTAGCATCAGGAAGAGGTAGTTGAAATTTCTGGGACATGTGTGGAAAGAGGGCATGGAAAATTTGATACTCACAGGACAGGCTGAAGACGAGGGTTAGTGGGAAACAATGCATAGTCTGTCTGCTTAACGAGCTTGTGTAAATGGATGGCAAAACATGGTTTAGTAGAGTTAACAAAAAGAAAAATTTATTCAGAACTACCAAGGACAGGAAATTGTTGAGAGACATGATCACTCATGTCCTGACGGAGCACCACACATGGAAAAAGAATTATCTTCATTAGTGACACTAATCCACTCATAAAATATAGGGAAAATTTTTTTAGGAAAATCATTTTTGTACATACATCAGCATACTTCAGACCATTCATAGGGCTGGGCTCTTGTCAGAATAAAAAAAATTTTGATTTTTTTCAATGTGTTGTATTGTGAAATGAAGAGATACACAGAGAAATGTAGATAAACTGCTTTATTAACAGAGTGGTACAGCCAAGATGTATATTCAATATTTACAGTCTCTCGCAGTAGTAAGTGTTACTTCCCAAAGTCCATGATAATGACAACTCCCGTGCTAAGCGCATATTCTCTTTTATACATCCGAGCGACCAGATGTCACATAGTATGAACCATGACAAAACAATGATTTTAGAAGTGGAGGGCCTGTTCATAATATTAATCTAAACTTATTTATAAATAAAACTTTGTCTATGTGTGTGTGTGTCCATTACCTATAGACTCCGAAACGGATGAACCGATTTTCTTGAAAATTTACACAATTGTACTATAAACGTCTGTGAGTGTTCTTAGTTAGGTTTTGTGTCAAAGTACCCCCGATAAATATCGATAATCGAAAAAATCGAGTTATAGAAAGAGTGGTCCAATTTTAATCAAATTTGATACACTCATAGACAAAGACATAAGAAATGATATTCAGGAGTTTCAAGGTTGCAATTCTTACAATAGTGCAGAAAATCGATTATATAAATAAAAGGCAAGATGTTTGTGTGTGTGTCTATTTATCTGCCTGTATGTCTGTATTTTTTTCAGCTTTTTTATTTTAGTTTTTGTTTCAGATTTGGCTCTAAGTAGGTATAACTGTAGTTCTTAGTCTCAGCCATGATACCATTTACTCAGGGGACTTATTTAGCCTTCAAAATTCTGTTTATGCCGAAAAAACTTATTTGATATCGATACCAGGAAATCAAAATTTGACTTACATCCATTTATTTTTCTTTCAGTCTACAGTTTTGCTTTAACTGGAAACAACTATTGCTTTTTAGTCTTTCGTGCCAACGTCCAAAGAGTCTGAGCTCCAGGACTATGGATTAGTTTTAAAGCTTTCATTACACCCGATCAATGCCGTGCTATACTGCTAGTATAGTATAAATTGATCCCTAACTTTGTTTGAGTTTTCTTTATTTTTATGAGCTGAAATATTGTCATTGATTATAATTGGGTTAAAACAAAATTTTGGAGCCTTATTTTGTAGGTGGCATTTCAAATCAAGATTGCATTTCCTCTATGGCTAAAATATATGACAAATATACATGAGGTTTATCTGAAAAATACGATATAGTCATAGAGCTGCTGACAGCCCCAGGAGAATTTGGGATAGAGAAAATTACAGAAATAATAAATGAAATTTAAAATAGTGGTGTAATACCAGACAACCTCAGCAAGTCGAATTGGCATGGTGAAGGAAGCATTCCAGAAGCTGTGTAAAGTATTAAGAAACAGGACAATTTCGCTAGAAACAAAGAAGAGAGTACTGGATTGCTATGTGATGTCAGTTCTTCAATATGGCAGTGAATGCTGGACAATATCATCAAATCAGAAGGAAAAACTTGAAGCAACTGAAATGTGGTTCTACAGAGGGATGCTGTGGATATCATGGATTGAGCATACTGGATATAAAGTGGGGGATCAGTTCCATATTACAATCAATATATAAACTTATCCCTCACTTTTTGGTCACAGCAGTTTCTATACATTTATATTTCTGATATCAAAAATCATAAGGATGCATTCCAGAAACTGAGCGGAGTATTAAGAGACAGGACAATTTCGCTAGAAACAAAGAAGAGAGTCGTGGATTGCTATGTGATGTCAGTTCTTCAATATGGCAGTGAATGCTGGACAATATCATCAAAAATGAAGGAAAAACTTGAAGCAACTGAAATGCGGTTCTACAGAAGGATGCTGCAAATATCATGGATCAACCATGTGAGCAATGACGAGGTTTTAGAAAAGATGGAAACGAAAAGGAAATTAATACTGAGCATCTGGAAGAGACAGCTTAAGTTACTTTGACATGCAATGAGGAAAGCAAGCTTGGAGAACCTGATAATAACAGGCCAGCTAGAGGGAAAAAGAGACGGGAAAGCAACATATAACATATTTGAAGGACCTAATCAGGTGGATGATGGAACAAGGGTTGCATGGTGTAACAGGAGAAGGCGTGCTAAGAGCCACCAGTGATAGAGAGACATGGAAAGCCATGATCGCCTACGTCCTGAAAGGACAGGGCACAGAGAAGAAGATATCTGCCAACTGTGTATAAGAAATTATGATGTGGATATAAAATGGAGGATCAATTCTATATTATAATCAATATATAAACCGATCATTCATTTAGTGTCCATGCTAGTTTCTATACATTTACATTCTAGATTTACGGCCTTGAGCCAGTAGATGGTAGAGCTGGGTTTGGGTGGTGTAACAGGAGAAAACGTACTAAGAGCCACCAGGGATAGGGAGATGTGGAAAGCCATGATCGCCTACGTCCTGAAAGGACAGGGCACATAAAAGAAGAACATGACTGATGTCACAAACTATTTGTTTCAATTCCAAACAACAAAATATATGATTTTTTCCCTTCAAATTGATCCGCCTTCTGTCTAACGCACTTTTTCATCTTTGCCTGTCATGCTTCTATGCAATGTTGGAACAATTCTTCTTGGATACCTTTATTTTTTATAATCATATTACCCCAAGCAAGGCATTTAACTGACACTGTTTTGCAGGGGGTTACATAGGATGAAAGTTATGGGAAAGAATGACAGGTTATAGGGAGTGTCAGGAAGTGGGTAAGCGAAAGAGGCATTTGGCCATAAAGTGAGGGATCAGTTTATATATTGATTGTAATGTGGAATCAATTCCCCACTTTATATCCAGATTATAATAGTATAGAATTTTTTTTTATAATCATATCGCCCCAAGCAAGGCATTTTACTGCCACTGTTTTGCAGAGGGTTACATAGAAGGAAATTTATGAGAAAGAGTGACAGGTTATAGGGAATGTCAGGAAGCGGGTAAGAGAAGAAGGCATATGGCCATAAAGTGAGGGATCAGTTTATATATTGATTGTAATGTAGAAATGATCCCCACTTTATATATCCACATTATAATAGTATAGAATTTTTTGTTTTTATAATCATATCGCCCCAAGCAAGGCATTTAACTGACACTGTTGTTCAGGGGGTTACGTAGGACGAAAGCTATGAGAAAGAATGACAGGTTATGGGGAGTGTCAGGAAGTGGGTAAGAGAAGGATGAGAACACTGATGAGAGTGGGGTGGATGGAGAAAGTAGCATGAAAAAGAGGGTGCAGGTTAGTGAGATAGGAGATGACTATTGACTTTACATTTAAATTCTTGACGATTCTAGCTGTTGGGGAAGTAAGTAAACGGAAGGGAATTCCACAGGTGGGAAGTGTGAGAAAAGAAGCTGGAGGAGTAGAATTTGCATTTACATTTTATTGGTTTCACAGTAAAAGGATGGGATCTAGTTACTAATATTGTTGCTCAAGTAAATTCATAGGTAGAGGGAACCAGTGAGCTAAGTTCATTGGCGCAGAAGCCGTGAAAGTATTTGTAGAAAAGACACAAGGAATCCACATTGCACCAGTGAGAAAGTGACTGTATCTGAGCTGCCAAGTCGGGATCGATCACATTAGAGATTCTCTGTTGGATTTTGTCAAGGATCCCTAGGTGGAAAACAGTAGCACCCGACCAGATTTGGCAGCAATATTCAATGCACAGGCAAATGGTAGATTTATATGTGTGCAATATATAAATATGATATGTCTTAGCTCTGTCTTTACGGTTCACTTGATGGCCTCCTCACTCAAAAAATGGGTTCATTTGTTGATCCTTTTGAGCTTAGGTAAAATAAAAAAAGTCTCATAGAGCAAGATCAGATGAATAGGAAGATTGTTCTAGTACAACCATGTTCTTTTCAGCCAAGATCTGCCACGTGCTCAGGACATTATGAGTAGGTGCATTGTCATCGTGAAGCAGCCATGATTTGTCCTATCATAACTCACGTTTCTCCTCATCAAGTGAAGCAAACTATTAGCAATTTTAAACGAGTATTTACTTTCATTTGTATATTTTAGTAGATGATGCATTGTCAGCCATTATTATTAATTTGTGACTGGTATTTATTTTCATTTTGAATTTTATTTTGGCCTGACAGCCATATCACATTGAAACAGTAGTTCTCATACGATCACTTGCTCAATATCTAGATTATTGACCGCTTGGGAATACCAGGTACTGCAAGCTAGGAGGCATGTGTAGTGTAGTGGGTAATGACTCAGAATTATTATTTGGATGTGTATAAATCATTATTTAAAAAAGAATTCTTAAAATCTAAAATTTTTTAGAAAATTGCTTGAGGGTATTATAAATGCTGAAGTGGTTCAACATCTCACAGCCCACGGCCTCTTCTCAGATAAAAAGTATGGGTTCCACTTTACTAGGTCTACTGCTGATATGTTATCGACCATCACAGAGTATATATACCAGGCTCTTGATAAGAATGTTGTGGCTTGAGCTGTTGCACTAGATATCTCTAAAGCATTGGACAGGGTCTGGTATACTGACCTTCTATACAAGCTACATGGCTATAGTATAAGTGGACGATTGTTTGACCTAATCCAGTCTTTCATTTCAGATCACATATTGAAGGTAATATTGAATAGGCATACTTCCAGATACTCTCATACGAACGCAGGTCTCTCAAGGCTCTATTCTAGGTCCTACGCCTTTTCTGATCTTCATCAACGATCTCCCTGATGTAACCAGATTCCAAGAAGGCGTTTATGCTGACTACACAACCATTTTCTCCCGCCTCAATAAGAAATCTGCCAAGGCTGACAAAGCAAACTTTGCTGCTGATCTTGAAAAGGACCCCCAATCTATGGTGGACTGGGGTCAGAAATGGCTTGTAAATTTTAATGCTTCTAAAACGAAGCTGCGGTCCTGTAACCACCATAGACAACTGCTACTACCCCATCAGAATGAATCAGGCTAGTCTCCCAGAAAGCAAGACACTGCACCTCCTTGGGGTAAATCTATCAGTCAACATCCAGGGAAATGACTACATTGAATACATAGCTAAATCTGCTGCTCCGAAGGTTGGTTCCCTTTGTAGGGCCAGGAATTTTTTCTCATCTACATCCATAGAATCTACCATCTATCTGTGCATTGAATACTGCTGTCACATTTGGTCAGGCGCCCTGTAATGTAGCTTTCCTCTGTCTCTTCAACAAATAATTTCATGGCTTCTGCTCAAATGAGCTTAGCTCCCTGGTAGCCCTCTGCATGAATTTAGTCAAACTACAGACTAGCAGCTAGGTTCCACTGTTTTACAGTGAAACCAATCAAAGTAAGTGCAACTTTTACACTATCAGCTTCTTTGCTTGTACTTTTCACCTGTGGAATTCCCTTCTGCATACTTGCTTCCCTGACAGCTACAATCTCCTCGTATTTAAATGCAATATCAATTGCCATTTCTTATTTCCTTGACTCTCATCCTTTCCATGACAACCTTCATATCATGTTCTTCTTCCTTTCCACTACATTCTCATAGAGCTCTCTTCACATCTGTATTCCCATCCTTTTACTTCTCCCCTGTAACTTGCTCCTCTTTCTAATCACTCACCAGTGGCACTTCTGCCTTGCTTGGGGTGAAATGATTATAAAAAAAAAATATGTATATTTTTTCTTGGTTTAAATAATCTGTAATGTATTTTACATGCAAATACCCTTGGAAAAGGTATTAATCCATCTCTTCCTTCCAGTTATAGGTTAAATAGCAGGATAGATTGGGTTCTATAGCCTTGGTTGGCAACCAGCCTACCGCAGAAAGTAATGGCAACCTACTGTGGGATAATCTTCTGCCCAGTCAGTCATGTCTCTTTCAAGCGTGTATCACGTATGGCATTTAACTGACTGACTGAATGGATTGATAAGTAATTTTCTGACACATGTTATTCTTTACTTTTATAAGAGCCAAATCAGGTTGAAAATTGAGTACTGTTTGTATATTTGGGTGGAAGCTGTCCAGTCTTAACTTTCCAGACTTGATAGTTCAAAAGAGTCTCTTTGTCCTTGTATTTTACACTCCAACCCCTCACTGCACCCACTATTCCCATGGAAAGTGCTCAGATGTGCATTCCTTGGTTTTGCCAGGTCTAATCTTCATGTCTAGGACTTGTCTTGCCACTTACACAGTAGCAATCTACCCACATTCCCCAAAATTCCATCAGCAAGAAGTTCCACTCAAACAACTTCTTCCTATGAAACTACTGCCCTGTGAAAAAGACGTCCAGGAGAATGCTTCTTTGATCACTACAATTTTGTCTCTTCTACAAATACTTTCATGGCTTCTGCTTCAATGAGCTTAGCTCCCTAGTGCTCGCTCTGCATAAATTTAGTCAAGCTACTAGACTAGCGGCTAGGTCCTACCCTTTTAAAGTGAAACCAATCAAACCAATCAAAGTAACTGCAATTTCTACTCTATCAGTTTCTTTGACCTGTTTAAGTCTAGAGTTGACGGTTATCTTCCCTATCCTATCCATATAAACTAACCCTTTACATAACCCTCTACCTTGAGTAGCTAACAGGCCTTATGCAGAGTGGACCTTACTGTAAAAAATAATAATAAATCATAGAAAATGAATAAATCAACCAGTAATTTTTATTTTATTTCTTTTAATTTTTTTTTTATTCATTTCACCCCAAGCAAGGCGGTATCACCACTGATGCACAGAAGGCTACATAAGAGTAAAAGTTTAGGCAAGAGAAGAGTGAAGAGAAAAACGGCCCAGCTACAGAGGGTGTCAAAGAAAGGGCAAGAGAAGGATGGAAAGACAGGTGTGAAGACAGTTACCAAGGTAGAGAGAAAGAAAAAGAAGATAGAACAGGATACTCAGTATGATATAGAAAGAACTGGAGTCAAGTGGATAAGAGATGGGAATTGACATTGCATTTGAATTCCTGGAGGTTGTAGCTGTCAGGAAAGCAAGAATACAGATGAGAGTTCCACAGGTGGGAAGTGTGGGAAAAGAAACTGCTTGAGTAGAATTGACGGCTGCATTTGGTTGATCTGACTGTAAGTGGGTGAGACCTTGTTGCCAGTCTGTAAAGCCCTGTCAAATATTATTATTAATTTTTCTATTAGTATTTACTTTCATCTTCATTTTTACTTGGCCAGTAAAGAAAGGATTTAAATATATTAAATATTCTGTGATTGCATGATTTTTTTAGAAAAATGAATCAGGTGAAAACTTTTCAGCATTCCTTATATAGTTTTTGAATTATTACTGTTTTCTTTTTACATATATTATGAATCCACCATATTTATAACTATGTTTGAATACTTGTTGTTAATGAATAGATATTTGTGCATTTATAAGTAATTAAATGCACGTTAGATTTTCTTGGCATTTTTGTAAGCTGATTATTCAAAAGAATTTATGAATATCTCTTCTCTTTCATTAAATTCTAATCTTGCCGTTGCATCCTCATATGAATATAACATGAAATATTTTTAATCAGTTCCATATTCATCAGCAAAATAGAGTGAGTGAGTGAGTTTGAGTTTTGCTTAATAGCATATCAACCTCTGTGGGTTATTTAATGTTAAAAAGGTGGGGTTTAAAGGTATTTTTTTTTAACGTTCAATTGTAGTGAGGAGTTTGAATAAATCAGATTTTGGATTGAAAAGTTTCTTAATTTTTTTTTTATTTTAGAAAACTGAAGATGTCTTCTAATTTTTGTATTCAGAAATGTACTGCTGAGAATATTTTTTCCTTCAAAAATGTGTTATGGTCATAATTTTTCTTCAAAAATGTCTTGCTGGCAATGTTTTTTTCCTTCAGAAATGTATATTTTTCTATAAAAGTCTTTTTTATGTATATGTTTTTCTATAAAAGTCTATTACACTTTCATAGTGCCTTGACCCCAGTTTGGGGGTTAACTATTTGCCCATAGCTGGGACCCAAACAGGTGCCACCACTCCAGGTCAGAATGGACCTGGGAACAACAGCAATTAAGAGGTGGTTCCATACTCTTCACAACCTCCCAATCAGAGGCCTTGCTACCACTTCGAGTCAGGGTGGACCTGGAAACAACAGCAATTAAGAGGTGGTTCCATGCTCCTCACAACCTCCCAATCAGAGACCTTGCTGCCAGATGCAGTTTACTGTCATGCCCAGGACCTCTGCAAAATAGAATCACTGATACTTATTGGTATAGCTAAGTAGAAAGGTACCATGAAACAAACGTGGCAAAACAAACCATGAAATTGTGAGGTGACATCATTTAGAATTATGAAGGGTAGGAAATTGTGGAAAGCCATATCCTGAAGGCCTATAGTAGATAAAAGAAGAATCATACCATTGTCGATTAAAGAAATTGCAAAAACAGAGAGAATAACAAAAGATTCTTTATTAAAAACAGTTAATGGAAATTGTTCTTAGAAACAAAGAAATAAAAACTGAATCACTATAAAATATTGTATATTACCACATAAACTGACAAAAAACTGCTTCAAATAAAGTGTAATGTTTAATATTGAGAGACTAAATCCCAATTTTTATTTACTGACAAAAAATATATTTTCATGGCTTCTGCTCCAATGAACTAACATCACTGGTGCCCCTGCAACAGGTGTTTACTCGTGCAACCAGACTGGCAACTGGGTCTCACCCATTCACAGTTAGATCAACCAAATGCAGACAACAATTCTACTTTTGCAGTTTCTTTTTTTACACTTACCGTCTGTGGAACTCGTTTCCATATTCTTGCTTTCTTGATGGCTGAAACCTCCAAGAATTTAAATGCAGTGTCAATACTCATCTGTTAACCACTTGACTTTAGTTCTTTTTACATCACACTGTATATCCTTTTATTTCTCTCCACCTTTGCAACTCTTGTCACACCTGTATTCCCATCCTTCTCTTGCTCCTTTCTAACTGGTTTGTCTTTCTCTTCACTCTCCTCCTATCTAATCTTTTTACTCTGATGTAGCTCCCTGCACATCAGTGGTGTTACCGCCTTGCTCGGGCCGATACGATTAAAAAGAAAAAATCAGGACAAATATCAATAAAATGCAACCGTAACTTCTACTCCAACAGTTTCTTTCCTCGCACTTCCCGACTGTGGAATTCTCTTCCACACGATTGCTTCCCCTACGGCTACAATCTCCAGGAGTTTAAATGTAAGGTCAATAGACACCTCCTAACACACTAACCTGCTCCCATTTTATCAAGCACTCTTCCCATCTGCCCAACCCTCATCCTTGGTATCCTTACTCATCTGTCACCTTCCTCCTGACATTCCTATGTCTAACCACTCCTTCTCTTTACCTTCCCCTATGTAGCCCCATGCGCAATAGTGGCAGTGGAATGCTTTGCTTGGGGTGAGATGATTAAAAAAAAAAAATCAAAATATAGGGCAGAAAGAAAGAGCTCAGAACTGCCTATAGTAATCAATGGCCAACAAAGAAAATTGAATTTATTTTTTATTTAGTTTTTCCAAAATTATTACTTCTTTTCGTGTGGTAGAAGCAAGGAAGTATAAAACTTGTCTGTATAATAAATTGTCTCAAGTGTCACATATATGACAAAACAAATAAGATAAAGAAAAGTAAATGGAATAACAGAAAGACCAACTGAGTTTTATAGTGTTTTTCTTTTGGTTTCACCCCAAGCAAGGCGGTAACACCACTGATGCTTCCCAAATTATATATATATATATTTCTGGGCATGTGACAGTCATTATGTTTGCTTTGAACACCGGCTTCAAATCTCACCATGATCGATTTGTTGGGAAAGTTACTTACTGATGTTATCAATCTGGAGGAAGTGATGCTAGCTAGGTGATGCGGCACCTTTGAAAAGTGACTTAAAACCAAACCTTGAGTTATCATAAGCCTTGTTAGTGAAATTGGGTAGTCAAAGAGAGCCATTGATTGTTGTGCTAGCTCAAAGTCACAAGTCATCATGACAGAGATTTGAGCATCCTGGCCTCGTTCAGACTGTTATTCATGCTAGACAACATGCTCTCTCCCAGAAACTGTAACTAAGGTCCACTCAGCATAGTTGCAATATAAACCGTAGATGAATTCTGTGGGTGTTAAACAAATAAAGGTGTGCTCACTCAAGTGTCTGAAATGGAGATTAGTTAGCTGTCCGAGTAGACGGCTATCTGCCATATGGGAAGGCTGTGTTAAATAGCATTTCAGCACTTTTTCTTAGTTTCTAATGAATTTTTCCTGTTTCTTAATACTTTGTTTAGCTTTTGGATGGCCATTTTCACTGTTCCAGTGCACTTTGTGTCATTTTTTCTGTTGTCTATTGAAACACTTCCCAGATAGTTAAATGTGTTTGTTAAAGTCTGTTCAGAAAGTAGCCATCCATTTTGAATATCTTGAGAACATGGTTGTGTGAACTTGGCAGGCAATCAGAGGAAACCTTACAAAAATTAATTTACCGGTAGATGATCATAATGAGAGTAATCTACTCTCTGTTGGTTAAATAAAGTGTTTGACCTCAAACATTACATAGTTGAAGATGGCTGGAGAGTAAAACAACCAAATGTTGTGACAATAGCAAGAAAAATGGGGATAATTGTCTGATTAAACCAGATAATAATTATGAAAAATTTTCTATATTGAGAGTATTAAATATCCTGAAGTTAATATTTTATATAAAAGATATCAGTCTACAACAAAGAGATGCTGAAACATTGTGACTATGAAAATTAAGATGAGGACAACAGTCTGAACAATGTAAATAATGTAAATACCTCAACTTAGAAATATAGACAAATAATAATGATTTTGTGATAAAATTCTTACTAATTAACCCATAGCTGGAGGGAGAAAAGGTGGATTCATACTATTGTTAATGGTATTTGCACATAATTAATATAACAAACCCAGCTAGAACTGGAACTCAGCTCCAAGCCCTTCCTCTTCTTCTATGTGCCTTGTTCTTTCAGGATGTAGGCGACCATGGCTTTCCATGTCTCCCTATCCCTGGTGGCTCTGAGTATGACTTCTCCTGTTACACCATGCAACCCTCATTCCATCATCCACCTGATTAGATCCTTCAAATATGTTATCCGCTGCTTTCCCCTGTCTCTTTTTCCCCGTATCTGGCCTGTTAGTATCAGGTTCTCCAAGCCCTCTCTCCTCATTGCATGTCCCAGGAACTTTAGCTGTCTTTTCTAATGCTCAATATTAATTTCCTTTTCATTTCCATCTTTTCTAAAACCTCGTCATTGCTCACATGGTTGATCCATGGTATTTGCAGCATCCTTCTGTTGCTTCAAGTTTTTCCTTCATCTTTGTTGAGATTTTCCAGCATCCACTGCAATACTGAAGAACTGACATCACGTAGCAATCCAGTACTCTCTTCTTTGTTTCTAGCGAAATTGTCCTGTCTCTTAATACTCCTCTCAGTTTCTTGAATGCATCCTTGTGATTTTTGATATCAGGAATATAAATGTATAGATACTGCTGTGACCAAAAAGTGAGGGATCAGTTTATATATTGATTGTAATATGGAAATGATCCCTCACTTTAATATCCAGTATGCTTCTGTAGAACCACATTTCAGCTGCTTCAAGTTTTTCCTTCATCTTTGATGATATTGTCCAGCATTCACTGCCATATTGAAGAACTGACATCAAATAGCAATCCAGTACTTTCTTCTTTATTTCTAGTGAAATTGTCCTGTTTGTTAATACTTTACTCAGCTTCTGGAATGCTTCGTTCGCCATGCCAATTCACCTTCAGATCTCAGTGTCACACTTTTTGTCTTCTGTTATAACGCTTCCTAGGAAGCTCACAGCAGCTTATATTTGCAAGCAGTCACCAATCTATGCACCGTCCAGGCTCAACATTGATTAATTCTTTTGATCATACAGGAACCAGTAGTTTCAACATGATATGGCCATCAGCAGAAAGAAATGGTGAGAAAGGATTTCGTTATTTTAAATCGAAGGAAGGAGATAAAAGAGAGATAACAAAATTCTTTCCATAACATTCCTGTGGCGATAAATCTTCAAGCCGACCAGATATTGATTCCACTTGTCTTGTCAGTAATAAATAGGAAGGAACGAGTACAGGTTTAAATGATTTTTTTCTTGTAATGAGAAACCAACATCAACACAAAAAATGAAAATAAAAAAAGCATCTCTTCAACAAGTGGACAAGGTTGTCTTTCATTTTCTCTTTTTATACCCTCTCCCACAAACAGACTTCCTGGCTAAAAAGGAAAAAAGCAAAGATGATAGGATGTCATTAAATTTTGCATCACTGGTTTAGTTTATAGATATGTATCTATATGAATTATATATCTTAATCAGCTTGAGATTTCGTGATAATTGAAGAAATATGAAAGGCCTAATGTATTCATGTTAAGGTATGACAGCGATGCAAATGGAATCCGCAACTGGGGGGTGGACTTTCAGAGACTTAAGTGACAAATCTCTTTTACCATTGGATTAACTCAAGTGTATTCTTTAAGACACTGGAGTAATTAAATAAAAGTTTTATTTTTTATTTCTTTTTGACTTTGGATTATTTTAAATTTATTGCAAAAAAATTTTTTTAAAATTCAATCGAAAAAAAAGAATTGTCATGAATTATATCACAAAGTTAATCTTCTATATGATATTATTTTCTAACAATGACCAAACTGATTATAAAATTTAGATTTTATGAATAATTTGCATATTTCATTTTCTTTATTAAAAATTTTATCAAAGAAAATTAATGTCAGGGTTATATTCAATAAATATAAAATTTACAACTGTTCTTTAAAATATTTTGCAAAAATGTAAGCAAAGAAAATCTATTTCTACGTCTGAACCTAATAAATTACCACAAACAATTGTCACATAAAATTTATATTTTATCTATAATAATAAAAATGTTTGTTCATAATTCTGAGATGAGGTAATATTGACATTATTGATATTGTTCAGATTGTTATTGTCATATTTATTGCCATATTCACAATGTTTTGGTCATTGTACACACCAGCCTTCTTCATGTGATTAGTATTTCAAACCAAACCCTTTATTTTGATCACTTGGATATATTGTTCTTATTCCATGAGCCATGTCACTTCTGGATATCTTAGTTAGCTCTCTTTAACTCAACTCTCTAAGTTCACCATTGCTGTAGCCAGACACTGAACTCACAACTCTTTGCTCCAAGTCACTGGATCTAACCAATAATTCTATCCACTGAAATACAGTTCTAACAGTGAAATTGTAAAACCCACTAAATACTGTTGCATAAATTTATATCTTTATCTATAACAATGAAAATATTGACGATAAAATTCATTTTTTACTCATAATTTTTTTATTCATTTTTTATTCATAATTTTTTTATTCATTTTTTATGAATAATTTTTGTTTTCCTGGAATGTTGAATTTTACTGTCCTTTGTAAAAAGATTCAGTCAGTTAAGTGCCATACATGATACACGCTTGGGTGATCATGTCTCAAAAGAGACATGACTGACTGGGCAGAAGATTTTCCCCACAGTAGGTTGCCATTACTTTCTACAGTAGACTTGTTGCCAGCCAAGGCTATAGAACCCAATCTGTCCTATTATTTAACCCTTATCTGGAAGGAAGAGATGGATTAATACCTTGTTTAAGGGTATTTGTGTGTAAGTGAATGCGAAGAATTATAGATTAAGCATTTCAGATCACAAATATTTAAAAAAAATAGACTTTTTCTTAATTACTGTATATTTTATAACTGTAAAAAATGTTATTGAAAAAATCATATTGCAAAACCTAAATAACTTCTTCAATTAAGTATTGACATGAAAGAATATAACTTTAATCTCATGAATGAGAATAAAATATGTGCATGTTCTTTTGATGAAGTGTCGTATCAAACATTTGATAACATACCAGATCTTTTAACATGGATCTCTAAAGATATTAAAATGTGATTTTCATATGTAACAGATTATGTTAAATGAAAATATTTTCTGTAGAAAGAAGAAATGTTTAATATTCATATATATTTTTATTTAAAAAAATATGGATTTTTAAAAAAAAAATAGATTATGGTAATTTTGAAATTTAACTGGATGTCACAAAACTGGATGTCAAAATATTTTTTGTTATAGCGTTTCTAAATTGAAAACTTGCAAAAATTCTTTGACAAAAATCTTTTTTAGTTTCCAAATTGCATTATTTGTATAAAAAAAAAAGGATTTGTATTACATTGTCAAATATATATTTTTAAAATTATTGTTTGTTTTATTCTCTTAAGGAGACTCAAGAACTGCAGCTAAAAGATTGAAAATTTCCTTAAAATTTTGTTTATTTATATAAACAATATTTTAAGGAAATTATACAATTCCAATGTACAATTCACTTTAAAACTTAATATAAAAAGTTTGTATTTTTTTTAAAGTAGTAAATGTGTTTATCAATCTACATTTAAAAAAAAGTTAAAACCATTCAGAGAAACATCTCTCGAGTCACTTTTATTTTTAATTTTTACCTTTTCACATATAAATTTTACATCTAAGGATCTGATGTAGTTCAGTGTGTATTGACTCGAAACAACAAATTGGAGAGACAAATTCAAATTCCAGTTGAAGTTCTTGCATTCACTTACACACAAACACCCTTAGGAAAGGCATAAATCCGTCTCTTCCTTCCAGTTATGGGTTAAATACTAGGACAGATTGGGTTCTATAGCCTTGGCTGGCAACCAGTCTACCACAGAAAGCAATGGTAGCTTACTGCAGGATAATCTTCTGCACAGTCAGTCATGTCGCTTTCGAGACATGATCGCCCAAAGCATTTCTCACATATGGCACTTAACTTAATGACAAATATAATAGTTGGAAACATGATTAAGACTTCTATTAAGCATAAAGTGGGGATCAGTTTTCTATTGTTATGAAGTAATAAACTGATCCCTCATTAATTACTACTTCATAATGTAATACATTTTTTCCCCCGCTAGCTATGAGTCAAATAACAGGACAGATTGGGTTCTATAGCCTTGGATGGAAACCAGTCTACCACAGAAAGCAATGGCAACCTACTGCGGGATAATCTCCTGCCCAGTCAGTCATGTTTGTTTCGAGATATGATCGCCCAAAGTGTTTCTCACATATGGCACTGACATAATTGGTTAACTCACCAAATTATCCTGTTAAGTTTGCATTCCCTAGTAATAGTGAAATAAGTATTTTCTTCATCTTCCGTAAAACAAAGGTCAACATTTGGAGATGAAAAATCACAAAATAAAATTTACAAAAATGATCAAAATTATTTCTTGCTTGAGATTCATATTTTTTTCAATTATTTTCCGACTTCATTCATTCATGATTGTGTAAAATGTTAAACTGGTTTCCTGACTGTACGACATATTTTCTGTGCTTTTAATAAATTAATATAAACAAACTGACTCATTATTTTTTCAATATCATCTGAAATGTCCCTAATTTGTGTTGAATAAAGTGATTTCAGTGTGCGTTTAATTAGTAAAGAGGAATAGTTTTTATTTCTTTCTTTGTACATTTGCATTTATGAAAATAAGTAAAAAATTATCTTAGTTGCAAGGTACTTCTTAATAATAGGTACAGTTGCGAAGAAACTAATTACTGGATATTACTCACAAGTTCCTTGCTAAAAACTTTTTCTGTAATTGTTATTTAGTGGTAATTTAGGTCTCTACACATCCACTATTTTGGGCATCAACTTGGTTCATATCAGAAATTTTACTGTACAACTTTGTTCTTTCTGTTTATTATATGCTGTGACCCTTCAGGGTGCAGGTAATCATGTTTTTTCACAATTTTCTATCCTTTGTAGATTTTGGTGGGGATGGGCAGGAAAAGTGAAAATACTAAATCTTTTTATTTATTTTTTTTACCCCAAGCAAGGCAGGACCACTACTAGTGTACAAGAGGATTTTTCTTTTATGTGCCATGCCCATTCAGAGCGTACGTGATCATGGCCTTCCATGTCTCCCTATTCCTGGTGGTTCTTAGCACACTTTTTCCTGTTATTCCACCTAAACCCTGCTCCGCCATTCACTTGCTCAAGCCGATCATCTATGCTACACACTGCTTTCTTCATCTCTCTTTCTTTCTATCTGACCTGTCAGTATCAGATTCTCCAATCCCACCTTCCTCATCATATGTACCAGGAACTTCAATTGTCTTTTCCTCAGTATTAGTTTTTTTCTTGCTCACATGTTCTGTCCATGACATCCACAGCATCCTTCTGTAGAACAACATTTCAGTTGCTCCAAGTTTTTCCTTCATCTTTGATGAGATTGTCCAGCATTCACTGCCATATTGAAGAACAGCACTACCTAGCAATCCAGTACTTTCTTCTTTGTTTCTAGTGAAATTTTCCTGACACTAAATATGCTACTCAGCTTTCGGAATGCTTCCTTCGCCATGCCAGTTTGCCTTCAGATCTCAGTGTTGCACTTTCCATCTTCTGTTAGAATGCGTACCAGATATTTAAATTTCTGTGTCTTGTTTGATTTAAGTATCCCCCTCCTGTAGTTGGCATTTTGGGCTCCTCTTTTTGCTGATTACCATGCATTCAGTTTTCTTATGGTTTATTTTTCGTCCTTTCTTTCCACTTTATTTCGCTAGTTTCTGTAGGAGGTCTTGTAGTTTCCTTTCTGTGTCAGCTGTAAAGGAAAAAAACAAGGTCCAGGGGATACCGAAGAAAGGATGGAGTTTAATGAGGTGGAAGATGGCAATTGACATTGCATTTAAACTTTTGGAGAGTGTAACTAACAGGGAAGCAAGTATAGGGAAGTGAATTTCACAGATAAAATGTGTGAGAAAAGAAACTGATAGAGTAGTAGTAGCGGTTACATATGACTATTTTGACAGTAAAAGAGTGGGATCTTGATGCCAGTCTAGTAGAACGAGTAAATTAATATCTTCACGGCACCAGGGAAAGAAGCTTGTCAAAGTGGAAAAATGTTTTCATGGGATGTTTTATCATAGATTGCTTTTGATATGTAAATATTTATACTCTTATCTTTATATAAGTCATCCCCATACAAGCCTGTTTCACTGTATCACAGATCATCAGTGTGGCTAGACACATCCACTTGCTTCTGGCCAGGATTGAAACTCAACTGATTTGGTGCCAGTCGGAGTTGCTACCTAATCCATAGGCACATGGAATCAGAGAATGGAAATTTTAACATGTTGTATATAAGCAGTGTATACACACACCAGTCACCAAAAGAAATCAATTCATTTCTGAAGAGTAATGCTTATATTGCAGAAGTGAAAACTATATATATATATATATATATATATATATATATATATATATATATGTGCGTTGTGGTCCAGTGGATATCAGCTCGGAACGAGAAACCGGGGAGCCGAGTTCAAATTCCAGTTGAATCCATTGTATTCACTTACGCGCAAATACCCTTGGGAAAGGTATTAATCCGTCTCTTCCTTCCAGTTATGGGTTAAATAGCAGGACAGATTGGGTTCTATAGCCTTGGTCGGCAACCAGTCTACCGCAGAAAGCAATGGCAACCTACTGCGGGATAATCATATGCCCAGTCAGTCATGTCTCTTTCGAGACATGATCGCCCAAGCGTGTATCACGTATGGCACTTAACTGACTGATATAGGTAAAATCCCCAAAACCAGATCCTATTTATATTAATTCTATCAATATTAAAAATGATCCAGGTGGAGGGCTCAATGTAAATAGTATTATCGATTTACAGACCCAAATATGTAGACTACATCAATAAATTCCAAAATTTACATTCTGTTGAACAGCTATTTCAGTAAGAAAATTCTCGCTTCATCAGCAATGATCAAAAAAACAAAAATTTTTAAATTCAATATGGTACAAAAATTCAGATACCAGAAGAAGCCTAAAAAAAAAAAAAGCCAAAAAGCATATCTATACACAAGAAGATAAAAAAAAAAAAAAATAGAGGGAGGGGGATTAGGAAAGAAAAAAATTTATTTAAAATTTGTAGTCCAGACATAAAAGAAGGGGCAGATACAGAAATTCATGACTCGATATTAGATTCTAATATCGAGTCATAAATCTCTGTATCTGCCCCTTTTTTTGGATGAGAAATTTAAAATAATTTTTTTTCCTTCTTGATACCCCTTCCCACCTTTTTCCTAACTTCTTGTGAATGGATATGCTTTTTGGCTCCTTCCCATAAGTGAATTTTTGTACCATATTTGAATTAATAAATTTTGTTTTTGATCGTTGCTGATGAAGTGAGAATTTTCTCACTGAAATAGTTTTGCAACAAAATGTAAACTTCGGATTTTTTTATTATATATAGTAACAGAGATTTCCTTACAAAATAAAAATTTGGGTCCTAAGTTTCTGTTGGGACGCCCGCGCCTATTTGGCTATAATGGATTATTCCATTACTATGTAAAGTAATGGTGGCATCTACGTTGGTAGAGAGTGTGCCGAGCAGCCGATCGACAAGTCAGTCGTAGACTTCCGGTGACGACCTGGAAGTACCCATTGCTCATACTACGTCTTACGACGGTTGGGACGATTAACCTTTATTCTTGTATTGGATACTAATAACCTTTGTAAATACTATTTTCATGGAATACAACAATTAACCTATTCCTGTTGTTGAGTTATTTATTCTTACTCACGACAACGAAGTGGCAACGAAGATTGTCGACATAACAGTTTCATATAAACTTGTCATGGTTAGGATAATGCCAGCCTTATTGTTAACAAGTAAAAAGTAAAAGTGACAAAACAACCAATAGAGATAAGATGTGGTTGAGATGAGTAAAAGAGTTTTCTTCCCCATTTTCATTAGTAAAAGGGTGGGACATAGATGTCAATGAAGTAGCATGTTTAAATTTACATGAACAGGGCACAAGGAAAAAAACCCATCAGAGTAGTTGTGATGAAAATATTTGAAGAAAAGACAGAGGGAAGCCATGTTACATTGATGAAAAAGTGACTGAATTTGAGATGCCAATTCAGGACCAATTACATTGCACATCCTTCTTTGAATTTTGTTGAAAACTTGGAGATTAATAGCAGGAGTTCTTGACCAGATATAGCAACAATATTCAATACACAGATTTATAATTGTGTAAAATGAATTCTGATGAGGAAAACTTCCTGACACAGTGATCCAACCATCCTAGCAGTAGATAGAGCTACAGATCTGATGTATTCATTTCCCTTCAGTCAGTCAGTTAAGTGCCATACGTGATACACACTTGGGTGATCATGTCTCGAAAGAGACATGACTGACTGGGCAGAAGATTATCCCGCAGTAGTTTGCCATTGCTTTCTGCGGTAGACTGGTTGCCGACCAAGGTTATAGAACCCAATCTGTCCTGCTATTTAACCCATAACTGGAAGGAAGGGACGGATTAATACCTTTCCCAAGGGTATTTGCGCGCAAGTGAATACAATGGATTCAACTGGAATTCGAACTCGGCTTCCCGGTTTCTCATTCCAAGCCGATATTCACTGTACCACAACGCATATTTCCCTTCAGGTTGGTTGAAAATGCCAAGAAGGCACAGTGTGTTGCTCTTCAAGAGATTTGCGTCAGTCATCCTGATGTCTGGTAGGAAAGTTTCTCTATGGTGCTTAAAGGAGAGCAGTTTCAGAGACATTAGAATTTATAAGTCATTTCCTGTTCAAGATAATCACTGATTGGAGGTTTGGTTCAAGAGCAGCCACCAGGTTTACTTTGTCATCTTTGGCAGGAGTAAATGGTTGTGTCATCTTCATATATATCTACTTGGGAACCAATGACATCAGGAAGATCATTGATGAAGATCAGAAACTCTGCATAAGAATTAGGATATTTACTGCGGCAGTTTGTTTCCAGTGGTAGTGAACAGCCACAAAGTTGAAGTTACAATCCATATAAAGCAAGGTAATAAGATGTGCACTGAATATAAGACACATTAAAATTAGTAATAAAGCATTGTAATGATATAAACATGTGTTTTTACATGACTAAACTTCTGGTGGCAGAACAAAGAAGAAACAGCAAAAATTTTAAGCAATAAACAATTCTATTAACATAAAATACAATAATTAAAAAATGAGGGTAGCCGTCTCTTGTATGTAAAAAAAAAAAAAGAGAAGATATGTTAAGTTGGAAAGGTGTCTATTGGGGTGTACAGAAGGATGGTGAGGATAAGCTATGACTTATTGGAGCAACATCATTGGCAAGCTGATCAGGTTTTTAGTTGGCTTTTGGACTTTGGGAGCATTTTAACGTGGGGAAAATCAGTGTTGCCTGAATCAGAAGATCTGATTTGAGGAAATAATGTAACAATGATAACAGTGAAATTGCTCCATTTTAAAAAGTAAAGCCAACTGGATGGACAACTAAAATAATAATGATGAAAATGCTTAATCTAAAAAGCAACATTAATAAGATGGAGTAAAACTAGCAATAAAATAATAATGGAATACTTCATCTAAAATCAAAAATAACAATAGGGCACCTTGATGTGGTGCAATGGTTAGCAAGCTTGTCTCACTAGAACCTAATACAACTGAGTAGTGAGTTTGATCCTCGCTGGGCACCCCATTCTTTTGGCCTTGTGCCAAATCTAAGTGGTGCTTATAAAGTCAGTGCACCTCGACATGGTATAATGGTTAGCAAGCTTGTCTCTCTAGAATCATTACAACTGAGTCGTGAATTCGAATGTCACAGGCACCCCATACATGAGACCTTGTGCTACGAAGATGCGCTTAGAAAAAGTGGGTCTCAGTGTGGTGTAATGAATAGCAAGCTTGTCTTGCTAGAATCATTACAACTAAGTAGTGAGTTGGATCCTCACTGGGTGCTCCATACTTTCAGGCTTGTGCCACACCTAAGCTGTTTTTAGAAAATCACCATCTAAAATCATCAATAACAATATATAGTAAAACTAACAATAAAATAATAATAGTAAAAATGCTTCATCTAAAAGCAACAGTCAGTCAGTTAAGTGCCATACATGATACACACTTTGGGTGATCATGTCTCAAAAGTGACATGACTGACTGGGGAAAAGATTATCCTGCAGCAGGTTGCCATTACTTTCTGCAGTAGACTGGTTGGCAGCCAAGAATATAGAACCCAATCTGTCCTATTATTTGACTCATAGCTAGAGGGAGAAGAAATGTATTATATTATTAAGTAGAAATTAATGAAGAATCAGTTTATTACTTCATTACAATAGAAAACCAGATCCCCCACATTATGCCAAGTAGAAGCTTTAATCATGTCTCCAACAATTATATTCAGTCAGTCAGTCAGTTAAATGCCATACGTGATACACACTTGGGTGATCAGGTCTCAAAAGAGACATAACTGACTGGGCAGAAGATTATTCCGCAGTAGGTTGCCATTGCTTTCTGTGGTAGACTGGTTGCCAGCCAAGGCTATAGAACCCAGTCTGTTTTATCATTTAACCCATAACTGGAGGGAAGAGATGGATTAATACCTTTTCCAAGGATATTTTCACGTAAGTGAATGCAACGAATTCAACAGGAATTCGAACCCGGCTCCCCGATTTGTTGTTTTGTGTTGATAGCCACTGCACCATCATGCACATTCTAAAAGGAATAGTAAGATTCTTTTCTTCTACAGCAACGTTCACCCTGTACAAAACCCGAGAGCCACTTGAAGTAGTAGATTACATTATGGAGTGAAGCTAGTAATAAAATAATAATAGTTAAAAAGCTTAAAAAGCAACAATAATAATCTTTTTTCAATTGGAGTAGATAGACTAAACTATCGTCCGGTTCACACTCCACCCACGTCTATTGTACAGGTGTAGAGGCTCATCCCTTGTTCCCTGTTTAGGATGTGGTTTGCGGCTTTCTCTTTTCCAATCTTTTTTACTCTTTTCTAATCTTTTTTACTCTTTTCTTTTTTCAATTGGAGTAGGTAGACTAAACTATCGCCCAGTTCACACTCCACCCACGTCTATTGTACAGGTGTAGAGGCTCATCCCTTGTTCCCTGTTTAGGATGTGGTTTGCGGCTTTCTCTTTTCCAATCTTTTTTACTCTTTTCTTTTTTCAATTGGAGTAGGTAGACTAAACTATCGCCTGGTTCACACTCCACCCACGTCTATTGTACAGGTGTAGAGGCTCATCCCTTGTTCCCTGTTTAGGATGTGGTTTGCGGCTTTCTCTTTTCCAATCTTTTTTACTCTTTTCTTTTTTCAATTGGAGTAGGTAGACTAAACTATCGCCCGGTTCACACTCCACCCACGTCTATTGTACAGGTGTAGAGGCTCATCCCTTGTTCCCTGTTTAGGATGTGGTTTGCGGCTTTCTCTTTTCCAATCTTTTTTACTCTTTTCTTTTTTCAATTGGAGTAGGTAGACTAAACTATCGCCCGGTTCACACTCCACCCACGTCTATTGTACAGGTGTAGAGACTCATCCCTTGTTCCCTGTTTAGGATGTGGTTTGCGGCTTTCTCTTTTCCAAATCTTTTCACTCACGTAGCCCCCTGCACATCAGTGGCATTACCGCCTTGCTCGGGGTGATATGATTAAAAAAAAAAAAATAAGATGAAGTGAAACTAGAAATAAAATAATAATAAAAAGGTTTCATTGAAGCATTTTCAAAAAATTACTCTTGTGAGCTATCAAAACGGATTTTGTGGAGAACATTTTGGGAAGTGTGACATATTTGATCTTGAGCAGATGGATTTTGGAGCAGGGTTTAGGAAAGGTAACAGGAGAAGGGTTATTAAGAGCTACAAGGGATAGGCAGAAGTGATCGTCTGTGACATGAAGGGACACGACACATAGAAGAAGGTTATAAATAACTAACCAGTATTGAGAAGAGGTGGATTCATCCCAAATCAGAATTTGATAAACAAATAAGAAATTATGTGGATATAAAGTGGGTGATCAGTTCTATATTATAATCAATATATAAACTAATCCCTCACTTTGTGGTTTTGCTAGCTTCCATACATTTATATTCTAGATTTATAGACTTGAGCAAATGGATGGCAGAGCAGGGTTTGGGAGGAGTCACAAGAGAAAAGGTATTAAGAGCTACAAGGGATAGGGAGATGTGGAGGGCCATGATTGCCTACATCCTGAAGAGACACGACACATAAAAGAAGAGTTATAAATAACTAATCAGTATTGAGTACAGGTGGATTCATACCAAATCAGAATTTGATAAACAAATAAGAAATTATAATGTGGATTTAAAGTGGGGGTCACTTCTATATTATAATCAATATATAAACTAATCCCTCACTTTGTGGCCTTGCTAGTTTCTGTACATTTATATTTTAGATTTATGGGCTTGAGCAAATGGATAGCAGAGCAGGGTTTGGGAGGAGTAACAAGAGAAAAGGTAGGGATAGGGAGATGTGGAGGGCCATGATCGCCTATGTTCTGAAGGGACACAGCACGTAGAAGACAAGAGAGTGATTATAGATTTTCTTCCACTTAATAATAATGCTACATCCATAAAAGATGACCTACTAATGTGTGAAACGCACATGTTTTTCTTTACAATACCAATTGTCTCAAGAATAGCAAAGATGTGAAACACATTGCATTTTGTGGTATGTTCTCAGTCGCAGTTCCTCTTAAGAAGAGTTTGCCTGGCATCCACTTGCACATTGTGGGCTGTCTGAAAAGATCTGAGACAGCTTATAGATTTCCACCCTAGCTTTTGTCTTGTATCTTTTCATCAGTGACATCTCCAGAAGATTGAAATGAAGACAGCCATATTCAAGCTGAGCCCAAAATGGAGGTCGCTGGAATAGCTTCTTTTTTCTTTTTCTTTTTTTTTCATTGAAATATGTGAAGTGCATGCTGGGAAATTCAAAAGCCAGTCTAATTTTAATACAGTCACTGACTGAGCTTAAAATATTCATGTGTCGAGATCAACACTATCTGAATTGTCAATGTCAGACTTGTATATACCTATTATAATGAGTCATCCGCAGACAGATGTGTTTCACTGTATCACAGCTCATCAGTACGGTTAGACTCCGATTGCTTTTAACCCAGGATTGAAACCCGACCAAATTGGCATCAGTCGGCGATACTACCTCTGGGCTATGGGTGATCGGTAGAAGAAGACAGACTTTTTAGCATATACATTATCATTATACACGCCCAATAGCCAGAGTGCTCTAATTCATTCTAGTAGTTAGATTTTAATTTGTATTAAAAAGTATGATCTTCCAATTATTTTTATAGTGTATATACATCCAATTTTTTTTAAAACTAAATTTAATATTAAATTTCCATGTCATGTTTTTTTAAGAAAGTAGATGAACTTCAATAGACGCTGGTGTCGATCTGAGATGTAAATTTTAAGTTCCTTTCTCCTTATACTGTTCGTTCTCCTCTTCTTTTTCTTTCTCTTTTTTCCAGTTATGATTTTTCTATATTTTTTGTTTTTCTTTCCTTCTTTTTTTTGGTTGTTTTTGAATGAGCGAGGAAATGTTTTTTGTAGATTACCATAACAAATATCTATTCTTGATATGGGCACATGAGTGTCTGTATGTGATTTTTTTTTTTTTGTATTATTTTCAATATTAACTGTTGTCTCATTTGGGTCTGATGAGCAGTAGGTTTGACTGCAAAATACGTATTACCTATGCAATTGTAGAAAATCTAAAAAATTTTCTAGATTATATTACTCTGTTAAATTAATTAAATAAATTTAACATTGAGTTCATCTCTATTGGAATTTATCTGACTACATTTTATATATATATATATATATATATATATATATATAATAACTAAACTCGTGTCAAAAAACCTTCCACGGATCTACGAAGAAGGGAAAAAATGGTTTTAAAAAAGAAAGAGCTAAGTACATGAACACCAGTCAAAAGAGTTTGGGCCAAGTCAGCACATAGCCCAAAGAAAAAACTTTGACACGAGTAATCCACGAACAAAAAAGCACTCAATACTAAGGTAGAGTGGAATAAATAAAGTATACCTAGTGGGCCATACAGATCTACCAAGGTTTCACATAAGTGGATTGTCAGGGAAAGCCGGCTTTCCCTGATGATCCACTTAGGTGAACCCTTGGTAGGTCTGTATGGCTCACTAGGTGTACTTTATATATATATATTTTAATTCAGATACTTTAATCCAAGCGAAAAATGCTGGAAGGTAAATTCCAAAAACCTCGATCCTAATTAATATTAAAAATTTTATTTTAATATTAAAAAATGATACAGGAAGAGAGCTCCATGTAATAAAATATTACAGAGCAAATATAAATTAAAAAAGGATTAATTCAAGGATTTTTCTGTTACTGAGGTGATGTGTTATCCCCCATGGGGATTTTCATATCGAAATGGTCATTCAACATCATTGAATTAATCCTTTTTTAATTTATATATATATATATATATATATAGTCATCCGCAGACAGATCTGTTTTGCTGTATAACAGCTCATCAGCACAGGTAGTCTCTCATTGCTTTTAACCCAGGATTGAAACCCGACCAAACCGGTGTCAGTCAGTGTTTCTACCTCTGGGTTGTGGGTGCTCGGTAGAAGAAAGCAGACATTTTTAGTGTGTATATTATCATTATACATGCCCAATAGCCAGAGTGCTCTAATTTATTACTGAATGAGTGATGCGTACATGCCAGAGTAGCTACTGTTTTTCAAAGTCTACCATCCCTCCAGAGCGCTCAATCAGGGTGTGAGGGCATATATATATATATATATATATATATATATAGCAATCCCTCTCCAATATATGTTTCATTAAAATAACAGATTTTTTTTTTTTTTATAAGTGTTTCACCCCGAGCAAGGCATTTCACTGCCACTATTGCGCAGGAGGCGACATAGAGTGGAGAAAGGATGGTTAAATATAGGAAATGTCAGAGGGTGGGTGTAGGCAGGTAAGGATACCGAGAATGAGGGTTGGGTAGATGAGAGTGTTCTGAGAATAATTGGGAGTTAGTGTGATAGGAGGTGTCTACTGACCCTACATTTAAACACCTGGAGATTGTAGCTGTCGGGAAAGCAGACTTGTGGAAGGGAATTCCACAGGTGGGAAGCATGAGAAAAGAAGCTGTTGGAGTAGAATTTACGGTTACATCTTATCTGTTTAACTGTAAAAGGGTGGGACCTAGTTGCTAATCTAGTATCTCATGCAAATTCGTGCTTAGGCGGCATCAGTGATAAGGCTCTTTTGTGAAATATTTATTTTATTTTTCTTGTAATCAAATGAAATATTTCCTTCTTATCCTTAGGTTATGTAAGAACTGTCTAAATAATTCTTCATCCTCAGTGCTATTAACCATTTTCAAGGATTTTGGTTATGCTATCGGCTCGGAACAAGAAATCGGAGAGCCGAGTTTGAATTTCAGTTGAATTCATTGCATTCACTTACGCACAAATACCTTTGGGAAAGTTATTAATCCATCTATTTCTTCCAGTTATGGATTAAATAACAGGATAGATTGGGTTCTGTAGCCTTGGCTGGCAACCAGTCTACCGCAGAAAGCAATGGCAACCTACTGCGGGATAATCTTCTGCCCAGTCAGTCATGTCTCTGTTTCACGTATGGCACTTAACTGACTGACTGACAGTCAAACTACAGTGCTGATAGCAGTCCCAGAAAGGAATATACAGGACCCTCTACAGAAGGTAGCAATGAAAAGCGAGAAGAAAACATAAACTACTAGAAAACTGAAAAGAGAAGGCCAAAATGCTAACTACACGTTGGAGATACTAAAATCAAGCTGGTGCAGAAATTTAAATTCCTGGGAAGTCTTTTGGCAGAGGATAGAAAGTGCAACACTGGGATCCAAAGGTGCATTGGCATGATCAAGGACTCATTTCAGAAGCTAAGTATTGAGACACATGAAACAAAGAAATGAGCATTAGATTATTATGAGTGGTCTGTTCTTCTATGTGACTGCGAATGCTGGACAATCTTTTCAAAGACTCAAAGCAACAAAAATGTGGTTCTACAGAAAGATACTGAGGATGCCACAGATTGAACATGTGAGCAATGATAAAATTTCGGAAAGGATGCAAAACAAAAAGGAAACTTATACTTTACATCAGGAAAAGATAGTTGAAGTTTCTAGGACATGTAATGAGGAAGAAGGGCTTGGAGAATCTGATACTCACAGAACTGATAGAGGGAAAGAGAAATGGGGGAAACGTGAGACATAATTGATGGGGTTGAGCAAGTGGATGGCAGAGCAAGGTTTGGAAGCGATACCAAGAGGAAAGTAATTAAGAGCAACAACAAATGGGGAGAAGTGGAGGGCTGTGATCACATATATTCTGAAAGCATATCACACACAAAGAAAAACACTCAAACTATGAGGAAAAGACAAAAATTATCTGCACTCTTATCTAAAGATATATTATAGCAAAAATATGGTTTATTTTTGACTTACACTCTTAAATTTTTTCATGAATATCATGTGTGTTCCATTGCTGGTTGCTCGATCAAATAATTTAATAATTCTGCATTTGGACAGGAATTCCTCTTGAATACACATTTCATTTTGCACACACAAATATATATATATAATCATTTCACCTCAAGCAAGGCAAGAAAGCCATTAATACGCAAGGGACTACTGAGTGATAAAGATTATAAGAAAAATTTTTTGGTTGGTTGTTTTGTTTTTTATGGCATATCAACTTCGGGTCATTCATTGCCAACAAAATTTTTATTTATTTATTTCTGGTAATACCTTTTTCGTTCAACAATTTATTATTGTTTTTATATAAGTTTTGTGTCTAGTAATACTTTTTTCATTTCAAGAATCAAGATTCATTAGGATTTGTTTTTAAGGGCAGGGTCCCCAAGTCCTAATTTGTTATTTAACCCATAACTGGAGGAAATGAACAGATTAATACCTTTCCCAAGGGTACCAGTGCTTAAGCGAATGCAGGGTATTCAACTGAAATTTGAACTCGGCGCACCGATTTCTCTTTCCAAGCCAATATCCACTGCACCAGAACGCACATCCGTCACTTTACGCTTACAGCACCTGGTATTCCCAAGCGGTAAGTCATCTAAGTACTGATCAAGCTCGACGTTGCTTAACTTTGGTGATTGAGCGAGAGCCGGTGTATTCAACGTGATATGGCCGTAAACTTACAAGAAAAAGAATACATTATTAAGGAGAGAGAACAATAAAAGAAGAAAAACACTTGACATTGCATTTAAATTTTAGAATATCAAAGTTGGCTGGAAAGCAAAGAGCCAGAAGAGAGTTCCACAACTAAGAAGTACAAGAAAAGAAACTGTTAACATAAAACATACAGTTACATCTAGCCAATTCAACTGTAAAATGATGAGATCTTGTTACCAATCTAGTCAGTCAGCTGAGTGCCATGCGTGATACATGCTTTGGGCAATCATGTCTTGAAAGAGACATGACCGACTGGGCAGAAGATTATCCCACAGTAGCTGGCCATTGCTTTCTGCAGTATACTGTTTGCCAGCCAAGGCTATAGAACCCAATCTATCCTGTTATTTGACCCATAGCTGGAGGGAAGAGGTGGATTAATACCTTTCCCGAGGGTATTTGTGCGTAATAGTACCCAGCGCAAATGATGCCATTTTAATTACAATTTAATTAAATTTTCAGTACCTGATTTTCTTATCTAAATAATGTTTTTCAGTTGCTATTAATGTTAACTCAAAGTTTGAAGTGCCTGCATGTAAAATATTTCGAATGAAGATTTATACTTAATATTTTTTGATACTTTTGTTGTGGAGTTATTTTCATAGTGAAGGCTAGTATTTGTGCTAAAATCGGTTCTAATAGGTTTGATGTACAAAACGTTAAGAACTTCTTATAATATGTATTCCACGGTGTAATCTTGCCAGGTTGCCGATTACTTTCGTATTCGACTAACTATCAACTATTATCGTCCAACATTGACTGACCCCCATTCCTCTTACTACTCCTACTTAAATTAGATGGAAGAGTCTATTCACTATAGAATAGGTGTGTTTCCCATAACAATTTTTAAAATCAGGGATGATATACCCATGATTAGTAGTGGTGTAACTTTAATTGATGGTTAGTATTCCCGGGTTAAAATAAGAATAATTGAATCACAATTACATTGTAAATGAGATATTAAAACAGATAAATGAATTTAAACCTTTGTATGACTCTAAATTTGTAGGAATCAACCAACATTAGTAAAAAAAAAAAAAAAAAAATTAAGCAGACATGCTGGAATTGAAAAAATTCTTTAGACTTTAAGCAGACATGCTGGAATTGAAAAAAGAAAATCCTCTAGACTTTATTTCCTGGAGTAAAAACTCCTTAAAACTAGATTTCCAGGTGGAAAACAATAAATATATGAGTTACATTATTTTTTTCAAGCCTTTTTAAAAAAGGAAATTATTCATATTACAGAGAAAAACTATCCTTTGCTTACACAAATTTTTGACAACTATAGTAAAGTGATAAAACTCATACAATAAAACCATTTAAGAATAAGAGAAGCAAGGAAGTCCAGTTTCAATTGAAAAAACATATCAAACTAACATTCACGCAATTATTATTTTAGTCCTTCATTTTAGTTGTAAAGTAGTTTTCACATTGAAGATTATAATCGTGCTATGTCGGTTGCTAATTGACTTAACGTACCCAAAATGTTAGGAACTTGGTAATCTTCCAATGAAAGCTGACTCCTTAGTATTCGGCTAACTGCCGACTAATATCAACTGCCTCGTAGTTCTACTGAACTCCAATAGAAATCTAAAGAACTCCTATGTTAACTCTTATTAATATAGGAGGGAGAGTCCATTATCTGAGGAATAGGTGTATTTTTCCATAACAATTTTATTAGTGCTACTCTATAAATGGAGCAATTTCACTATTATTACTTTATTACTAATTTTACTCCATCTATAAAAATTTTAACTCCCTATTAAATCTTATTTCTTGTGCCAAACAAAAACCTTCTTAGTGGGAATAGAATTGGAAAGAAAAACACATGCTTCTATTTTCCTTGATGTCAAAAGAGGTGCAAATAACAAAACCAGACTCAACAACTGCCTAAAGTTTTAAAGAAAAAACGTTTATTACATAAGTAAAGAAAAGAAAGCTACAAATACAAAATTTGCATAAAAATTTTTTTCTTTTTTTTTTTTTTTTTTTTTTTTTTTAAATCATATTACCCTGAGCAAGGTGGTAATGCCACTGAAGCGCAGGGGGCTACATAAGAGTGAAAAGATTGGAAAAGAGAAAGCCGGAAATCACATCCTAAACAGGAAACAAGGGATGAGCCTCTTCACCTGTTTAATAGATGAGGGCGTAGTGTGAACCAGGCGATAGTTTAGTCTATCTACTCCAATTGGAAAAAATAAATAAATAAATAAAAAAATAAAAAAATAAAAATAGAAAAAGAAAAGATTGGAAAAGAGAAAGCCAGAAACCACATCCTAAACAGGTAACAAGGCGCAACTATTAAAACAGGATAACTAATTTTTAATCTTTCGAGAAAGTATTACCATCAAAAAAGGAAAAGAAAAAAAAACCATTATTTTTGTTGTATACCTACCTATATCTGGTAATGGTATGTTCCTATTTTCTTAAATATGTGAACACTATAGAAGAGAAGAGAAGAGTAGAGTGATTATACTGACTAGCAGTTCACTAGCTGGGTATCTACTTCATGCAGTGTTTGAGTCTTGTATTTGTTGATGTACTATTATTTCCAATCACTGTTTTGATTACTCACACAGTCACCTTTTAGGATTACAACAATAGTTCAAGTTAAGATGTAAGGATTCAATGAGAAAATAATTGAAGAAGGCAGAAAAACAAAAGAACAACCACCTTTTAGCAAAAATAAAAATACCTACTCATATTTGCTTCACATGCATTTCAGGAACATATAGTAATTTTAGAAATAATTTTTTTCAATTCACACTCTGCTTGGGAACGTTTCTTTGAATTCTTTTCATTATTTGTTGTCTAACCACAGGATAATTTTCACTTGTGAACTTTGAAGCTCTCTGAAACTGGTTGGTAACTGTTATTTCTCTCCTGTCGATTTATTTTTGATGTCAGTTTACTTCTGCCCTTGATGTTAATTTGCCTTGTCTCATTGCAGTCGAAAGGTCTTCTCCTTTGTCCACTGACCTGAGTTCTATCTATTTTTTTCAGAAAATAGGCTTACAGAAAGCCTTTTTGGATTCTTACTAGTGCTTGAGACCATGTCTCTCGTTGGTCAGTAAATACAAAAAAATATTTTCCATAAGTTTGAAACGGATTCTTAACATCTTAGACTGATTCTTCTTCTATGTGTGTTGTCCTTTCAGAACAGAGGCAATCATGGCCTTCCACATCTCCCTATCCCTGGTGGCTCTTAGCACACTTTCTCCTGTGACGTCTCTCAGCCCCCATACTGTCATCCACCTGCTCAGGCCCTTCAAACATGTTATTCGCTGCTTTCCTCTGTCTCTTTTCCCTCTATCTGATCTGTTAGTATCAGGTTCTCCAAGCCCTCCTTCCTCATTGCATGTCCCAGGAAGTTCAGTTGTCTCTTCCTGATGCTCAATATTAATTTCCTTTTTGTTTCTATTCTTTCCAACACCTCATCACTGCTCATGTGCTTGGTTCAGGATATCCACATTTTCTAACCACTGTGCCTAAAAAGATATACATAAGTTACAATTTTTTGCACAACCATCTGGTTTTCTTAAAAATACATTCCTCTCAAAAAAACATGTACAAAAAAAAATCTAGAGGATAAAACATTTATTATTGCACCAAAGACTAACAGTAATAAAAACTAAAAATTTTATACATATTGTTTTTCACCATTACAGAATTTCAGAAAGTTAGACAATCTGCTGAAAGACAATTCACCAACAACCAGTTTGACGACAAACAATTCATAGACAGATGCTTGAGTCCTTTCAAGTTGAAGCTCCCATCCACTTTTTTTTTTATAAAACATTCTTTCTTCGCCCTTCAGTCATCATCATGGAGTTTTTCACGACAGAACAAGGAGGCAGAAAGCTTTCATTTGAGGGAAACATTTTTATTGTTGACAAAACTAGAGAATCTCAAAGCTACTAATGGTGCAAACAAACAAAAACGATGCAGCACAAGACTGACAACAATCAATGATGTGTCTATATTTCTGAGATGGTGTAGTATTTACAGTATTTACATTATTCAGACTATTGTCCTCATTTTTGTTGCCATTTAAATGACATTTCGGCTGTGTACGCTCCGGCCTTCTTCAGGTGCTAGGAATTTCGAACTGAATACTTTATTAACTCATGACTTCCACTCGAGGCATTACTATACAAAGAATGAGAATGATATGCTCCAGTGATTGTAATAAAAGGTTCAGTTCGAAATTCCTAGCATGTGAAGAAGGCTGAAGCATACAACGGCCAAAATGTTGTACAAATGGCAACAAAGATGAGGACAATATTCCAAATAATGTAAATACTGTAAATCAATGATGTAATTAGCAGAACATCTTCGGAACACTCACATTCACTAACACCTGGGCATTTTGGTGACAGTTTATGAAAAAAAAAATCTCGATGAGAGTTTAAACTTGAAAAAACTTCAAACATTGATCAATTTGTTCTGTCTGTGGAGGGTCTGTTGAAAAACTGTTCGCACACAAAATTTTGATACCAATGGAAAAAAAATCAAACCGTAAATTTTGTCTCATAAAAAAATCACTCAACTATATAATGCCGTTATAGTGTCATGGGGCTTTGGAGTGAAACGAAATTGTTGATTTATGCACGCCATGCAAATTAATGATGAAGGATAATGATCAGAAAACTCACAGGTAACTTCAACAAAACACTGGTCCCAGGCATGACAGTAAACTGCATCCAGCAGCAAGGCCTCTGATTTGGATGAGGAGCATGGAACCACCTCTTGATTGCTGTTGTTCCCACGTTCAACCTGACCCAAAGTGGTAGCAAGGCCTCTGATTGGGAGGTTATGAGGAGCATGGAACCACCTCTTGATTGCTGTTGTTCCCACGTTCAACCTGACCCAAAGTGGTAGCAAGGCCTCTGATTGGGAGGTTGTGAGGAGCATGGAACCACCTCTTGATTGCTGTTGTTCCCACATTCAACCTTACCCAAAGTGGTAGCAAGGCCTCTGATTGGGAGGTTATGAGGAGCATGGAACCACCTCTTGATTGCTGTTGTTCCCACGTTCAACCTTACCCAAAGTGGTAGCAAGGCCTCTGATTGGGAGGTTATGAGGAGCATGGAACCACCTCTTGATTGCTGTTGTTCCCACGTTCAACCTGACCCAAAGTGGTAGCAAGGCCTCTGATTGGGAGGTTATGAGGAGCATGGAACCACCTCTTAATTGCTGTTGTTCCCAGGTCCACCCTGAACTGAAGTGGTAGCAAGGCCTCTGCTTGGGAGGTTGTGAGGAGTATGGAACCACCTCTTCATTGGTGTTGTTCCCAGGTCCACCCTGACCCAAAGTGGTAGCAAGACCTCTGATTGGGAGGTTGTTAGGAGCATGGAGCCACCTCTTGATTGCTGTTGTTCCCAGGTCCACTCTGACCCAAGGTGGTAGCACCTGTTAGGGTCCAAACTATGAGCAAATAGTTTGACCCTAAACTGGGGTCAAAACACTATGAAAGTATAAAAATACACTTTTATAGAAATGTATACATAAAAATAGACTTTTATAGAAAAATATACATTTTTGAAAGAAAAATATAACCAACAATACATTTTTGAAGGAAAAAATTATTACCACCAATACAGTTTAGAATAAAAATCTAGAAGATGTTTTCATTTTCTTAAAATAAAAAATAAAAAAAATCAATCAAAATCTGACTAAATCAACCTTCTCACTATAACTGAACATTAAAGAAATACCTTAAAACCCCATCTTTTTGGCATTAAATAACCCACAGAGGTGTTGATATGCCGTTCAACAAAACATGAGAAGGGATTTATTTACAAATTTACGTGCTTCAAATTTTACCAGTTGCTCAGTTCAGGAAAATGAATGAAAATCTTTAAAAATATGTAGTTTTAACAAATTGTCGTGAAGAGAAAATGTTTAGTGATAAGGGAACAAGTACTACTGATTGACCTTTAGAATTTTGGTGTGGGGATTGTAAGTTTTATTTATATATATCTTGTGACTAGACTATATCTTTTAGGATTTCTTTTTTCTTTTTTTTTTATTCACTCAGATATATATATATATATATATATATGTGTGTGTATAGGTAACAAGCAGTATAAGTTTTGTAAATAAGTATAAGCACTTATTAAACATAGAGAAACAGCATGTTGTACTGCTTTGCCTTTGTGCCGGAAGCTCCAATACAAACATTTCATAGTGATTGGGCGTGAGAAGAGTGCAGAAAATTCAGAAAGGGTTGGATGAGTCCAAACGTGATAACAAAGGTAAAGCAGCTTTGAAAAGATAAGAAAAGAACTCCCGAATTTGTTGGTGAAGGCTTCGGACCTAAGACAGGGGCCTACATCAAGTGCTTTCAGAAAGTAGTGCTATTCTGGGTCAAGAGGGTGGGTGCTGAAAGACCCTGTGTCTGGCCACAGGACTCTGCACCATGACGCACAAGTAGAAGAACCCAGTCATGGCTGTCAGACAATTTCTGCGACTGATTCATCCCTTACATCTGGCCACCTCTGATAATTACATGTGGGACGCAGTTGAGCAAGAGACCAACAAGACTCCTTGTAATACCAAAGGTGAACTGAATGCAAGGATTATGACAGCGTTTATCAACAAGGAGACTGCCCAGAAGAGATCCAGGAGATTTTGAAGTCATCTGGACTCTTTGGTTGAAGACAAAGGCAATTTTATTGAGTAAATTTAAAATTTCAAGATATTGTGTGCAATTTTGGTAAATATATCTGTTAAAATGAGATGTCTGTTATTTTCATTTTTGCATAATCTAAACAACAATTTATCCATACCCTGCATTATATATAGTAATTTACTAAGCATAGCTTATATGTAGCATATGAATGAAAATATGTAGCACCCAGTGAGGTTCAAACTTACTGGACTTACCTGATCTAGCGAGACAAGTTGACTAAATATTATGCCATGTCAAAATGCCCATATATATATATATATATATAGTGTATCAAGGCAGCAAATCATTTTCTAAACATATACTGTTAAATATAAGAGACAATAATTATCTATTATGTTTAATCATGAGCCGCTCTAAACGTCGTATTTTGGCTTTAATTTCAGTTGAAAATAAAGACAAAATTTCTCCAACATTTGGATAATTTTTTATTAATTTTCTTCTAAGCTTTCAGCTCGCATGAGCCATCTTCAGAGAAGTTATTAAGACGGTAATACAGTAACATCCACCATCACCAACGATTTTATTTTGTGTTGACATAAAACTCCACTAGGCAACAGCAATAGTTACTAAAAATAACAAACGCAGTTCACAAATTTGCAGTATGATTCTATGACGACACACCGTGTGATAGAGCGAAATGACAACAGAACCATGTATTCAAATGCAATGTAACGTGTTATGACTGGATTTAAAGGTGATTTTATTAAGTGTTGGCTGTTTGGATTTAATGTACATGGCCTCCAATATCTGAAGGTTCTTTTTACTGTGTGTATGAGTAAGGATTATTGTATGTTGACTAAAATCTGTCTGATATTACCTACATGTTTATGTTTTTCAGAGAAATGTTGCTTAATAGTACTCTGATCAGAAAGATGACATGTAAGTCTACGGGAGAGCGTGGTTGTAGTAAAACCAAAATATGTACTGGGTTTTTTAATAGTATCAGAGATGCAATCTCTGAATGGGCATGTAAATTGGTACACTACATTGGTTTTTTGTAGAGAATTTAGTTTAGTGCTTGTAGGGTTATTAGAGACTATGAGGTCAATTGTTTTTAATTCTTTATAATATATAATGAGTTTAATTTGATTATTACAATTCACTGGTTTAACATTTCTACGCATTATGTTTTTGAGAGTTTTTTCATCTTGTTTGTAATTTATTTGGTTGCAATAGTGTTATGTTTATTTTG
This sequence comes from Ascarosepion bandense, assembly GCA_037127315.1. NCBI lineage: Eukaryota > Metazoa > Mollusca > Cephalopoda > Sepiida > Sepiidae > Ascarosepion > Ascarosepion bandense. The sequence continues at coordinate 2,993,810 of JBBBDQ010000387.1, read as the reverse complement.
ATGTACACCATTATTATTATTATCAATATTGTTAGAGCTATTGTTAAGTTTGTTGAGATAAATTTTAATTTGTTGATCAATAACGGAATTAGGAAATCCATTATGGACAAGTATTTGCTTAATGTTGTGTAATTCTTTATAAAATATAGATTTGGAAGAAGATATCATTTGTGTGTGTTGAATTAAGGTTTTTATAACAGCTAACTTATATCGTTGGGGGCATTCACTATTATAATTAAGAAGACACGAGTTTATGCTAGTTGGTTTCCTATATAGAGAAGTAGTAAATTTATGTGTGTTAGAATCAATGAATACATCAAAGAATGGGATTTTGTTATTAATATTAAGTTCTAATGTAAATTTGAGGACAGAGTGACTTTCAAATTTGTTTTTAAGTTGTGTAATTTGATCGATATTCTTAGCTAAAATGAAGATGTCATCTATGTATCTTACATATATAGAGGGTTTATTATTGTCATTAGTTATTTTATTTTCTAAATTTGCCATATAATAATTTGAAAAGACAGGACCTAAAGTTTATACAAAAAATACATATTCTGTTCATATACAATACTGTGCAAAAGTATTAGGACAAGAACTATTTTATCTCCTCTGAGGCATATTGACAGAAAATATACAATTTAATTAAAGTAATTTTATTTGATTTACTGAACAAATGCTTTAACAAGAAAAAAAATACTTGTTACAAAATAACTTTAATATTTAGTATAATAGCCTTTTGCTTTGAACACAGCCTTCATTCTGTCAGGCATTGGCATCACAAGCTTCTTCAATGTATCTAATGGTATCTCCTGCCAAACAGCTTGTATTTGTTCCCAAAGTGTGTCTTGCAAAGTAACATTCGATTTTTCAATTTTTTTATCCAAAATATCCTATAGATGTTTAATAGAATTGAGAACAGGGCTTTGTAGGGGCCAATTCAAATTCCGAAGTTTTTCTTGCTTTTCAGTTAAATAATTCTTACAAGGGTTTGGCTTTTCACCCTATATTTGAATTTCAGTGAGGTTTTTAGGAAAATCATCCCTGTCCTAATACTTTTGCACACTACTGGTAGTGTGCAAAAGTGTTAGGATAGGGGCAATTTTAAACTTTATTTTGATGCCTCATAAAAGATAAAATAGTTATCGTCCTAATACTTTTGCACAGTACTGTAAATCTATTGTCAGTATTAAATAACCCATTGAGGTTGATATGCTGTCAAACAAACCAAACTAAATCCCTACTTCTGACACTAATTGTTATCAGTAGCATATGGTTGTAAAGGAAAGAAGAAACAAGAATTCAAATTCCAACAGCATGTATTGATCAATTTTCAGGATAGATACATAATGTCACATAAATTGTTCTGTGGAAAGGACTTAGCTGGTGTAGACTCCCCGGAGTGATTTCACAAGATATACACAGTTGGTAGCACATGTGTGATGCCATGTCAGGGTTGATCCAGGGTAAGGTTTAGTAAGATGTGTTTTGTAGGTTTGTTGACTGAGGGCATGCTAGTGACAATAAAAGAGGCATGGGGTGGATTAGTGAAGCTGCGAATGTGCAGCAGCATGAGGGGGATGTCATTAGTGTGGTTGATCCATGATAAGGTCTGGTAAGATGCATTGACAGGTTGGTTGACCAAGGTCAGGGGGAAATGAAGAGTGGGGCCTGGAGTGTGTTAATGAAACTTGATTCAGCAGAAATATGTGCTGGGTCAGTTGACTGAAATCAATGGGTATCATCAAGAGCCAACCAGTGTGAATCACTATCTTGTTGGCCAAGATCTTTGTGGAAATAGTTGGGTGAAATCAAGAATGTCATTGATGTTGCCTGGGGTGATGTGGGTGAGAATGAGAGGGGTCATCCTGGTGGTAGTAATGACAGACCATCATTGTTGACAGCTAGCATGTCGGTGGGGTTCTGGCTCAGTTGTTTTTGAGAATCTTTCTTTTAAGCAAATATGGTGGGTGGCTCCCAGGCTGAGTTTTTTTTTTTTTTTTTGTGGGGGGGGGGGGTCACAATGTTTGTGATTTGCTTCTTTTAGATTTTTGCAGGAATTTGTTTTGTGGACCAGATGTGATGCTCAGAGCTCCTGTGCAGTAAACAACTTTCCTTTTTTTTTTTTTTTTTTTTTTTTTTTTTTGGTGTTGCTTTCTTAGCTCTCAGATCTGGCCAAAACGTCGAGTAAATTAGAAAGAAATCGAATTTGCAACAGAGTAGAATACAATTGATTCAGCATAATTTCATGTCAGTAGAGACCATAAAGGCACAAAAAGCTTCTCTCCTGCAGGTGTGGGAATTATTAATTTCACATTCTGCATTCCTACGGTCGATTCATGGTTAGTGCAATTCCAAAATCAAAACTTTAGGTACAGAAAGTTTTATCTTAAGCTTTACTTCTTTGAACGCTTACTAAAGAATATTGAATAAATGTCTTTTTTTTTTAAATCTACAAGTCCACTCACAAGTCCAAAGTGTTAAATCCTTGGTTTTTTGAACAGGATTAGAGGTTTATCCCTTATTCAAGAATGGTTTTCCAATCCCTTCTTAAAGTCTACTTCAACTTCTAATGTCTCTCTGAACTCTGAAATATTTAATTATTTATTTATTTTTTGTTCTCTCAATAGAAGTAGACAGGTGTGCTTATCACCTGGTTCATGCACCTCTCTTCTTTGTTTTTTTGTAATCATTTCACACCAAGCAAGGTAGGACTGCCACCGGTGTGCATGGGGTTACAGTGAGAGACAAAACTAATTTCTTTCTTTTAGCTGTTTTATCTTTTTGCCTTTTCCTTCTTTTCTCTTTTTTCTTTCTTTCTTTTAACTCATCCTTTTTTTTTATTTCCTTCTTTCTTATGCCTCCACCTTTTTACTCTTTTAAATTTCTTTTTTTAACTCTTCCTTCGTTTTCTTTTTATTTTATCTCTTCCTTCTTTTCTCTTTGTTATTTTCTTTTTTTAACTCTCTCTCTCTTTTATTTTTTCTTTCTTTGGCTGCTTCCTTCTTTTCTTTTTTCCATTCTTGATTTTAACTTTTTCTTCTTTTCCCTTTTTTATTTCCTTCTTTTTTTTCTCTTTTTTATTTTCTTCTTTCTTTTGCTCTTCCTCCTTTTTCTTTTTCTTTCCTTCTTTCTCTACTTCATATTTCCTTCTTTTATTTAATTCTTCTTTCTTTTCTCTTTTTCATTTCCTTTTTCTTTTGCTTCTTCTTTGTTTTTTTTCTTTCTTTCCTTTGCCTCTTCCTTCTTTTCTCTCTTTCTTATTTTCTTACTTTTATTGACTTTTTTCTTTAAATCTTCCTTCTTTTTTCTTTTTCATTTCTTTTTTTGTTGCCTTTTCTTTTTTCTCCTTTTTTTCTTCTTTTGTCTCATTTTGCTTTTTTCTTTTTCCTTCTTTTTTTTGCTTCTTCCTTTTTACACTTTTTCTTTCTTTCTTTAAAACTTTACTCTTTTTATTTCCTTCTTTCTTTAAACTTGTCCTTCTTTTCTCTTTTTATTTCCTTCTTTTCTCTTTTTATTTCCTTCTTACTTTTACCTCTTCCTTCTTTTTTCTTTCTTTTGATTCCTTTTTTCTGGTTTTTCATTCTTTCAACTCTTTCTTCTTTTCTTTTTTCCTTCTTTCTTTTGCCTAGTCCTTCTTTTTTTTATTTCATATTTTCTTTTTTACTCCTTCTTTTCTCTGTTTTATTTTTTTCTTTAACCATACCTTTCTTTTTTCATTTTATTTCATTCTTTCTTTTGCCTCTTCCTTTTTTCTCTTTTTTATTTTTCATTTTTTTAACTCTTCCTTCGTTTATCATTTTATTTCCTTTTTTTCTTTTAACTCTTCCTTTTTTTTTCTTTTTATTTCTTTCTCTCTTTTACCTTTTTTAATTTTCTTTTTTCCATTTCATTCTTTCTTTTGCTGTTTCCTTCTTTTCTCTTTTTTATTTTCTTCTTTCTTTTTTTTAATACTTTCTTTCTTTCTTTTGCTTCTTCCTTCTTTGCTTTTTTATTCATGTATTTTTTAATCTTTCTTTTTTATTTCCTTCTTTTTTTAACACTTCGTTTTCTTTTCTATTTTCTACTTTTGTTGTGGTCTTTCTTTTTGTCTTTTATGATTTCCTTTAGTTTTTTTTTTTTTTCGTTTTTGTAGCCTGTATAATAGTATATCGGATATGCATTGTGGTGCATTGGATGTCTGCTCGGAACGAGAAATTGGGAAGCCGAGTTCAAATTCCAGTTGAATTTGTTGCATTCACTTACGCGCAAATACCCTTGTAAAAGGTATTAATCCATCTCTTCCCTTCAGTTATGGGTTAAATAAAAGGACAGATTGGGTTCTATAGCCTTGGCTGGCAACCTACTGCGAGATAATAATCTGCCCAGTCAGTCGTGTATCTTTCGAGACATGATCACCCAAGGGTGTATTACATCTGGCACTTGACTCATAATAGTATCTGAAACAAAAAATGTAGAAAGACAAAGTGGAAACATTTTTAAACAATGTGTTTCGTCAATATGTCATGTCTCGTGAAATGTATTGGGTTGAGCTTCTTCAGGTTGAAATAAGAAACAAATCTATGTGGAAGGAAAATGCATTCGGCAATTTTGGAATATAAAGCAGAAATTATTATATTGTAGACACTTGTGGTTCTAATATATATATATATATATATATATATATATATATATATATATATATATATTATAATCGTGTTGGCCCAAGCAAGGCATTTTACTGCCACTGTTGTGCAGGGGGTTACATAGGAAGAATGTTATAAGGAGTGAGTGGTTGCAGTGGGTGTCAGGAAGAGAGTAGAAGAAGGAAGAGAATACTGATGAGAACGTGGTGGACGAAGAAAAGAGCATGAGAGAGAGGATGTAAGTTAGTGAGACAAGAGATGACTTATGTATATGTATGTATATATATATTCTGGGGAAACACATCTATTCCTCAGATAATGCACTCTCCCTCCTATATTAATAAGAGTTAAGAGGAAGTTCATAGGAGTTCTTTAGAGTTCTATTGGAGTTCAGTAGAACTTCTAGGCAGTTGATATTAGTTGGCAGTTAGCCAAATACTAAGGAGTCAGATTTCAGTGGAAGATTACCAAGTTCCTAACATTTTGGGTACATTAAGTTGATTAGCAACCGACATAGCACGATTATAACCTTCAGTGCGAAAACTACTCCAACATACATACTTGCACATGAACACTGCTTAAAATGCATGTGAAGCCTGCTTAATTTATGAGAATCAGACAACACAAAGAAAAAATACCAGAATTACTTTTTTTCATATTCCATTCTTTGATAAAGCTTTAACAAAAGGGAAACGTTAGATTTATAAATGTTTTCTATTTGTTCTTGATCTCATCATTATGTCAGAACACAGTTCATATATGATCTGCATTTGATCCTAATTCCTACACACACACACACACACACACACATATATATATACATATACAGTACTTTGCAAAAATATTAGAACAAGAACTATTTTATCTTTTATGAGGCATATTGACAGAAAATATACAATTTAATTAAAGTAATTTTATTTGATTTACTCAACAAGTGCTTTAACAAGAAAAAAGTACTTATTACAAAATAAATTTAATATTTAGTATAATAGCCTTTTGCTTTGATCACAGCCTTCATTGTCAGGCATTGACATCACAAGCTTCTTTAATGTATCTTATGGTATCTCCTGCCAAGCAGCTTGTATTTGTTCCCAAAGTGTGTCTTTCAAAGTAACATTAGATTTATCAATTTTTTATTTAAATTATCTCATAGATGTTCAATAAGCTTAAGATCAGAGCTTTGTGGGGGCCAATTCAAATTCCAAAGCCTTTTTTCCTCTTGTTTTTCAGTTAAATAATTCTTACAAGGGCTTGGCTTTTCACCCTGTATTTGAATTTCAGTGAGGTTTTCAGGAAAATCTTACCTGCCTTAATACTTTTGCACACTACCAGTAGTGTGCGAAAGTGTTAGGATAGGGGCAATTGTTCCCAAAGTGTGTCTTGTAAAGTAACATTAGATTTATCAATTCGAGAAGGGAGAATAAGAAAAAAGTCAGTCATATCCAAGAGCAATAGAAGTAGTTTCAAAATAACTTGTTTAATAGAAAATAGGAAAAATTAAATATAACTTCTTTTTAATCCATTTTTTTACTCCTAGTTTTAAATAATCTATATTTATTAGCAATTTACTTGGCTTTTCACCCTGTATTTGAATTTCAGTGAGGTTTTTAGGAAAATCAGCTCTGTCCTAATACTTTTGCACACTGCCGGTAGTGTGCAAAAGTGTTAGGACAGGAGTGATTTTAATCTTTATTTTTATGCCTCATAAAAGATAAAATCGTTCTTGTCCTAATACTTTTGCACAGTACTGTATATATACCCATAATATAATATAACTTGTAATTTATCTGAAGCTTTTTCTGTAAAAATTTACTTTATTTGTAGTGGTGATACTAACTTTCAGAGTTATTCCCCTTTCACCGGTGAGTGCCCCATGTTTATGACAATGGAGGATTTTTCAAAATGCTTACAAAGCCAGGAGATTAAAACCCAATTTCTGATTTTATCAACCGCATAATGTAGTAGAGTGCGTTGGGCACCATCTGTGAGAAAAAGTGCATTATGATGCAATTCACTCTGTCAACAATTTGGAAACTGGATGCTATACTTTTCAGCATTTGCACTAGAAACTCCAATATGAATATTTCAGAATGTTATGGTGTCAATCCGAGGACAGTGCAGAGGATTTGGAAAGAGTTGGATGAGTCTAATGGTGGTTACGAAGGTGCTTGGAGTGATCACTAATGATGGTGATGTTATGCCTCCATTCATCTTCCCACAGGACCACAGACTCAACATGGGGGCCTACATCAAGTGCCTTGAGAAGGTAGTATTGTCCTGGGTCAAGACGGTGGTTGCTGGAATACCCCATGTGTAGCAACAGGACTGCATGATGACACACAAGCAGGAGAACCCAGTCATGGCTGTCAGACAATTTCTGTGACCACATCACCCTTTGCATCTGACCATATAACTCCCCAAAGTGCAACCCCTTAATCATTATGCATGGGGTGCAGTTGAGCGAGAGACCAACAAAACTACTCTTAATACCAAAGATAAACTGAAGGCAAGGATTATGGCAGCATTCACGGACTTAAGGAGACTATCCAGAACAGATGGAGGAGAGTTAAAATTCATCTAGAAACCATGGCTGAAACCAATGGTGATTTTATTGAATAAATTTACTTTCTAGTCAGTCAGTTGTGCCATATGTGATACATGCTTTGGGTGATCATGTCTGACTGGGCAGAAGAATATCCAACAGTAGGTTGCCATTGCTTTTTGCGGTAGACTGGTTGTCAGCCAAAGCTATCGAACCCAATCTGTCCTATTAATTGTCTCATAACTAGAGGGGGAAGAAATGGATTATACTATTAAGTAGTAATTAGTGGGGGATCAGTTTATTACTTCATTAGATTAGAAAACAGTCCCCCACTTTATGCCCAGTAGTTGTCTTAATCATGTTTCTAATGATTATATTCAGTCAGTTAAGTGCCATACATGATACACGCTTTGGGCAATCATGTCTCGAAAGAGACATGACTGACTGGGCAGAACAATATCCAATAGTAGGTTGCCATTGCTTTCTGTGGTAGACTGGTTGCCACCCAAGGCTATAGAACCCAAACTGTCCTAACCCATAACTGAAGGGAAGAGGTGGATTAATCCCTTTCCCAAGGGTATTTGTGCGTAAGTGAATGCGAAGAATCCAACTTGAATTCAAACGAGGCTCGAGGATTCTTTGTTCCAAGTCGATATCCACTGCGCCACAAATGCACATCCACTGCACCACAGACGCACATCCATTGCACCACAGACGCACATCCTACTCTTTAGTATTTCAAGATATTTATGTGTATTATTTTCATTTTAGTGTAATTTAGATGACAGTTTTTTCATCGCATTTTGTGTATTAATGTAATTGGAAAAAATATATTTAAAGACTTAAAAGTGCAAACCTTGTCATAACAAGAGGATTTAAAGACTGTCATCTTTTTGTCATTGCAAAGACAAACTGTTATGTTTCTGGTTATAAAATGGGGGATCTGTCTTGTTAATCAATCTAAACTTATTTATAAATGGAACTTTGTGTGTGTGTGTGTGTGTGTGTGTTACCTATAGACTCCTAAACGGCTGAACCAATTTTCTTGAAAATTTACACAGTTGTATTATAAGCATCTGCGAGTGTTCTTAGCTAGGTTTTGTGCCAGTGTACCTCCGATAAATATGGATAATCGAAAAAATCAGGTTATAGAAGGAGTGGTCCGATTTTAACCAAATTTGATACACTCATAGACAAAGACATAAGAAACAATATTTGAAGTTTCAAGGTTGCAGTTCTTGCAATAGTGCAGAAAATCGATAAAATATGTATATATAAGGGGCAAGATGTTTGTGTGTGTGTCTGTTTATCTGCCTGTATGTCTGCATGTTTTTCAGCCCTTTTATTTTAGTTTTTGCTTCCGGTTTGGCTCTAAGTAGGGATAATTGTAGTTCTTAGTCTCAGCCATGATACCATTTACTCAGAAGACTTATTTAGCCTTCAAAATTCAGTTTACGACGAAAAAACTTATTTGATATCGACACCAGGAAATCAAAATTTGATTTACATCCATTCATTTTTCTTTCAGTCAAAGGTTTCACTTTAACTGGAAACGACTATTGCTTTTTAGTGTTTTTTGCCAATGTTCAAAGAGTCTGAGCTCCAGGACCATGGATTAGTTTTAAAGTTTTCATTACACCCGAGCAACACCAGGCTATACTGCTAGTCTTGTAATAACAAGAGGATTTAAACACTTTTCAAAATAGGTTGTCGTTTTTTGTTATTGCAAAGACAAACCGTTATGTTGCTGGTTATAAAATGGGGGATCTGTCTTGTTAATATGTAATAAGCTGATCCCCTCAGAATTATGATATATTAATACTTGGAAAAATATATTTAAAGACTCACATCTGAAAGCCTATTAACAGTAAGGACTTTAGAAGATATGGCATTATCTTTGACAGTATAGGTAAACTAGCAGTATAGCCCGGCGTTGCTCAGGTGTAATGAAAGCTATAAAACTAATCCATGGTCCTGGAGCTCAGACTCAGCCTAAAGAATGTTTGTGTGAAGTTTGGTGAGAATCTGATAAAAATTGTAGATTTGTATAAAGGACAGACAGACAGATAAACAGACACACACACAAACATCTTGCCTTATATATATATATATATATATATATATATATATATATATTATCAATTTTATGCACTATTGTAAAAACTGAAACCTTGAAACTTCTGAATATTGTTTCTTATGTCTTTGTTTATGAGTGTATCAAATTTGATTAAAATCGGACCACTCCTTCTATAACCCAATTTTTTTTATTATTGATTTTTGATATTTATCGGGGGTACCTCGACACAAAATCTAACTAAGAACACTCGCAGGCACTTATAGTCCAACTGTGTAAAATTTTCAAGAAAATCGGTTCAGCCATTTTGGAGTCTATAGGTAATGGACACACACACACACACACACACACACAGACAAAATTTCATTTATAAATAAGTTTAGATTTAGATAGATAAGTAAACTGTTTATTTTTTATTACAAAAGACAATTTATGTGTCAGGATCAAATATAGATCAGAATCCAAGAGAATGATAAGATAAAGGAAAAACAGGAAATGTTTATCAATCTAATATGTTTCATTTTTTATTAAAGCCTCATCAGGGAATGAGATACTGATATTTTTGCTCTTGATTTATTTTGTACATTTCAATTATGTTGTATTTTCTTTCAGCAAGATTCAATACTTAGGTAATACGACAGAAGATGAAATGTGTAAAATACTCAAATAAAATCGTGTCAATTGATAAAAGCTCCTCCAGATGTAATATGATTGGTAGCGAAATCTTCACAATTTCTTGACATTTAGCTTGTGAATTTTCCTGTTTCTCTGAACAAGGGTCATAATGAGTTACCTTTGAAACCTCATTGTGTGTCTTTGTTGCTGACATTATCCGTTCTTTTGTACTAGATAAAGACATTTATTTGTCCTGAGACTACACTTCGGGAATACATTAAGACAATTATTTACAAGTCATTTCAATTCTAGACATGAATTGAAAATATTCAGACAACTTGGTGAATTCATATTTTAGAACCTTTTATAAGATTAGGCTTCATGAATCAAAAACAGAAGAAAAATTAGTATTTGTCTATATTTCTGAGACGATGTAATATTTACATTATTCGGACTATTGTCCTCATCTTTGTTTTCATTGACCAAATAGTTGCATTTCCAAAAGTCAGTTCAGGCCAAAAATGGAGGACTGTTGCCATATCTGCCCAGTCCTCATTTTCCAATCTCGAGAGAGTTCAAAAGCACGTCTTTGTGGATAACAAATTATTTTCTACACTATTTATATTATTCAGACTATTGTCCTCAACTTGGTTGCCACTTGTACAACGTTGCGTACAAAGCTTATGCCAGAATGCATGCGCTCCTGTGTGTGTATGTGTATATGCATACATATATATAAATATGTGTGTATGTGTATCTGCATACACTAAGCACATGCACGCATTTTGAACTGATCTTTCCATTGCCATTATTATTTATTGAATCTAGACTGATTTGTATAAATATATATAAATATATATATATATATATATATATATATATATATAACATTACATCACAGAATAGGCAACGCTAACACGCACATGACACGCACTGACCGCAACAATAAAGTGCATACACATGGGCATGATATCACAGTTTAATGCACACATAGAAACATACGTACAATAAACATGCGTACACAGCTCATGCTGGAATGCGTGTGCTCATGTGTGTGTGTATGTGTATATATGTATACATATTATATATATATATATAAATATGTGTGTCTGTGTGCGCGTGTGTGTATGTGTATATGTGTACACTAAACACATGCACGCATTTGGGTACCTCCAATACTTCGGCATAGAAACTTGATGCCTATGCTGAAAATTAAAAAATTTAAAAAAAAAACCATTCATAAATCCTTTTTTCATTATACTGTTTATTAGAGAGGATAATAATAATAATAATAATCCTATAGGATAAAAAAAAACAAAATAAAATAATAATTATCCTATAGGATAAAAATAAAAAATAAACAAATAATTTTACGCTATGCTATCCCCCGCCCCCGGCAAAATTAAAATAACAATAATAACAATCCTATAATATAATAATATGATAGGATAATAATTAAAAAAAATTATTAGAGCGGATAATAAATAATAATAATAACAATCCTATAGAATAAAAATTAAAAAAATTAATAAACAAATAATTTTACACTATGCTATTCCCACACCGGCAAAGTAGTGGAGGTGCCTATGACACACTGAAACGCACACAAACACACACAAAATCAAGTAGAATAAATTACAAGAACTATGTGCACATAAACACACACACATGGCACAGTCACGGACACGCACACACCACCAGATAAAGCAGATAGATAAAACAACAGTAATGAAATAGATCCTCTTCAACCCGGTCAAAAGTCAAACTAACAGTCAGGTCACACTTAAATAAACCACACATATAAGCAGACTGATATCAGACCAAAAAGGCCCCAACTATAAATCATACACACATATACCATAAACACACGCACACACACGTAGATAAACACAGTAAAAAAAAAAAATTAATGACAGAAGCAGCAGCAGACAGCCAGCCAGGAATGACCATTCTTTGAAAGGCTGGGAACACGCTTGGACAGATAAACACAAGCTTCTCTGCCATTCTGAAGATGAGATTTTGATTTCGAAATATTAATGTTTAATAAATAGGTAATACCCAAAAACTTCTTTATTTTCCTTTATTTTACTCAACGCATTGTGACAGCCTTCAAGACATAACCAAATATCTATTTTACACAATGCTTCAAGCAAATTACAAAACTTTACTAATATATATATATATATATATATATATATATATATCCAGGTGAAGAGGATCTGAGGTTTTATGATTTTGAGTCTCCTCACATTTATTTTTTTATATAAACAGTGCTCAATACAATAAATATTGTAGAGCTTAATATTATCATATAATTATGAATTAAATGTACATTGCAACACGGAAATTTCTAGGTTTCAATATAGAATTTTGTCATCAGGCAATGTTGGTTGTGAAAATGATTTACATTATGTAAATTATTTTTGTAACCAACATCCAACATTGCCTGATGGTGATTCTATCTTGAAACCTAGAAATTTCCGTGTCGCAACATAGATTTAATTCAAAATTATATGATTATATATCCCTCCAGTCACGTTCAGGGGTTTGGATTATTTTGTTTCTTTTTTATGTCTTAATGTAAGATGGGATGTGCGTCATAGTGCAGTGGATATTGGCTTGGAACGAGAAATCAGGAAGCCGAGTTCAAATTCCAGCGGAATTCCTTGCATTCACTTATGTACAAATACTCTTGGGAAAGGTATTAATCCATCTTTTCCCTCCAGTTATGGGTTAAATAATAGGACAGATTGGGTTCTGTAGCCTTGGTCGGCAACCAGTCTACCGCAGAAAGCAATGGCAACCTTCTGCGTGATAATCTTCGTGATAATCTCGGTCAGTCATGTCTCTTTTGAGACATGATTGCCCAAGTGTGTATCACGTATGGCATTTAACTGACTGAATGTAAGATACTCAGTAGTAGATACATTAATAGATATGTTGCCATCATTTTAGACAGCATATCAATATAAATATTTTGCCATCCTTTTTTACAGCACAGGCTTGTAAAGATGTCGATGTGTTAAGGCGTGGTAAATTGCAACAGAGACATCCTTATATGAATTGAGATTTATTTAACATATATTTACATCAAGAGGATATATGTATTGTTCTAAGGCATGCTAGGCGTGAAGTGAAAAGTGTTACTTGTCGATTCCTACACCAAGGGGTTAGATGTAAATTGCCTGTAGAAAAATAGTTCCATGATATTACTACAAGGCTCACTCATTTAAAATAAATATCACTCAAGTTTTCAAGTTAGTGTTTTGGTTTTGTAGCAATTTTTGATGTTGGGTGAAACCACTTACGGGAAAGGATATCTGTTATGGTGAAACACACCTATTTCTCAGATAACGGACTCTCCCTCCTATATTAATAAGAGTTAACAGGAAGTTAACTTGAGAAGTTCTTGGAAGTTCTAGAGAGTTCTTTAGGAGTTCAATAGAACTATTAGTTAGTTTCAGTTTAGACATAGTTGGACTAAGGCAGTTGATATTAGTCAGCAGTTAGCCGAATACTAAGGAATCAGCTTTCAGTGGAAGATTACCAACTTCCTAACAGTTTGGGTGCGTTAAGTCGATTAACAACTGACATAGCACGATTATAACTTTCAAATGAAAACTACTCCACAACAATGTCCTATGTTCAATTTCCTTAACTAAGCACAAATAACCCCAATGCTGGAACAAGTGGATGACGATTACAACAGATCTCAATGTTTGAATGAGCAGATGAAGAGAGCTACTCACAATGAGTGTCTACAGCTATATCGTGTTGAATGCACCGGTTCCCGTCCGATCACCAAAGTTAAGCAACATCAAGCCTGGTCAGTACTTAAATGGGTGACCATTTGGGAATACCAGGTGCTGTAAATGTAAGGACCAAGAATGGTCCTCCAGGTTTGGGGGTTGGGTGCAGGGCTAACAACCCTGCCCTGTAAAAAACAGTTTGTTATAGAAACAGCAACAAAAAAATTGCTGCCCTATACACCATTGGGTGTGATGGATAAATGATGATGATGACTCATGATACCTCATGCACAGCGTACCATTCAACACTGTAACAGTCAGCAGCAATACGTTGCAGTTTTATAACTGGATTCTGTACGTCTCGTTCCCTGTGTGATGCAGAGGAAAGTCATGAAATCAAGTGTGTGGGTCACTTCCTGCCAAACTGCAGTCCACCTTAATCAAATTCATGCAATTGGCATTTTCTTCTACTCCAATTTTCTTTCACCTTCAACCAACTCTAGGAAAGCTAAACAACGATAGGGAATGGATGACAGGAGCAGGTTTTGGTGAAAATGCAATTTTCTAATTGTGAACCTGCATGTTGGTTAGGAATGGAAACAATCAGCAAGGAAGGAATTAAACTCAAAGATATGAGATAAAGATGACAAAAAATGTATATCTGTTGTAGTGCCTTGATTAGTCGACAGTTCAATTTTTTTTCATTGATATGTTCTTCAATATTTCTTTATATTTTTGAAATGAGTTATTGTAATTATTTACACTATTGTATTGTTTGGACTGTTGTCCTCATCTTTGTTGCCATATTCACCTTCTATATCTGTCTATATTTCTGAGATGAGGTATTGTACTTAGTTACACTGTTTACATTATTTGGACTGTTGTCCTCATCTTTGTTGCCATATTCACCTTCAATATCTGTCTATATTTCTGAGATGAGGTATTGTAATTATTTACATGATTATATTGTTTGGACTGGTGTCCTCATCTTTGTTGCCATATTCATCATCAATATCTGCCTATATTTCTGAGATGACCTATTGTAATTATTTACACTATTTACATTATTCAGACACACATACTTTTTCCTTCCCATTTCTTTCCCTCCCATTTCTTCTTTCTCCCTTCCCATTTTTCTTCTTTCTTTTCTCTTTCTTCCTCTTTTTCTTTCCTTCTTCCTTTTTTTTTTTTTTTTTTTTTTTTTTTTTTTTTTTTTTTTTTTTTTGCTATTCCTTTTCTTTTCTTCTCACATGTTTATCTCCGGCCACTTTACCAACACACACACACTCAAACAATTTTCTTAATTTTCCATAACATTAAAGATTGCCAATGAAGCGAATTCAATTTGCCATAAGATTCTGTAAATTTTTTAATTTTTATATGTAAAAAATATATATTGGCTCTTTAAATAAATAATTTCATTTACATTGGGTCCTCTGGCTGGATCAGTTTTAATATTTAATTGCTAACAATATTAATAGGTTCTCCTTTGGGATTTTATTGTCAAGCTGCTTTCTTTTGGATTTATATATATATATATATATATTAGTTTTTGTTCATCATAAAATTATACCAGTGCACATCACATTGGTATTAAAAAGTGTTCAATACAATTATATTGTAAAACTTTTGAGTATTTTCCATTTGTAAATGAATTATTACGCGACCTAGGTTTCTACCATGAGTGGTGTCTTCAGGTGATTTTTAATAACTAATTTTACCATTTTAGTTTTTGTAAGAAGGCTCACATAACGCTGTTTTTTTTACGCTCACGTGGCAGAGAAATTTTGAATGCGCAATTTTTAAAATTACAAGAAATTATATATATATATATATATATATATATATATATCAAGAAATATATAGTATGATTTGATGTTCTGTTCAATACACATATTAACATCTTTTCTATAATGTATAATTTGTGGTTCTGTCCAATACACCTATTGATATCTTTCCCTTTTCCGTTTTTTGTAGGTAAGTGGGTTTTCAAACGGGTCCGAGTGGTAAAGTATACAATTTCTTATTATTTTTGTTGTAGTCATTTACTGTTCCTTTGTTTACTTGAACCGTTCGATCAGGCTTTCGATGTTATTTTTTAGAATTATTATTGGTAATTGCTGTTTATAATTATTTGTGCTTTATTCTGGCAAAAAAATATTAAATTTGTTAAGCTTTTAAAAATATTTGCATCCCTGGTCATGGCTTTGTTTTTGTCCCCATGTCATGTGATGTTGTCGTGGACCCGGTTAAAAGTCCAGCTAGAAAACAATACAACAACAACCAAAATAGGAAATAACGAATATATATTAACACAGCAAAATACAATACTTGGAACTCTGTTAGTTGAACGAATAAATACAGGTTAGGAAGTAATACTATAACTGGGACTTGCAATGGTCGTACGATAGCAGTCTTGGCTATCTCAGCTTATCACTTTCCGCTGATCTGCTGATGCTGATCTCCTGTGGATCTCTCACTCTCTCTCTCTCTCTCTCTGATCTCCTTCTTTGAGGGGAAGTATACGTAGTTGTAGGAAGAATTCAATTCATTGTAATGAGTGATGCCCCCATGACAGATATATTTGTTGTTGATGGTTGTATTTTGATTAAAAAAAACAGCTTGATAAATCTGCATGAAAATATAACTAAGCATAATTTTCATTTACAGCAATAAAAATTGTTGGATAGACTCACGTATGCAGATGTGTATTTTGAAGCAGTAAGTAATGTTAAAAAACAAATGCCTCGAGATGCAAAAACAAATAACATGAAGAAGTTAACCAGACGATAAATGGCTAGAATTCATTGCCTCTTTTCAGCCACGAGTCTGATACACTGTGTTTACTCTTTGGCAGTTTTTATTTTGGTAAAGTGAACTCTAAAACTCTGATTCAACTCTAAACCGCCGATAGATACAGTGAACGCTTCCTGACCCTCAAGCACAGCATCGAGGGCAATATCCCCCTGCTTTACTCCCCTATGCCTGGGGGATGTGCATTGTGGTGCAGTGGATATTGGCTTGGAATGAGAAACCGGGGAGCTGAGTTCGAATTCCAGTTGAATCCATTGCATTCACTTACGCGCAAGTACCCTTGGGAAAGGTATTAATCCATCTCTTCCTTCCAGTTATGGGTTAAATAGCAGGACAGATTGGGTTCTATAGCCTTGGTTGGCAACCAGTCTACCGCAGAAAGCAATGGCAACCTACTGCGGGATAATCTTCTGCCCAGTCAGTCATGTCTCTTTCGAGACATGATCGCGCAAGCGTGTATCACGTATGGCACTTAACTGACTGACTGAACTCTAAAAATTAACTGATGCTTGAAAAGTGAATTTATTTGCAACTCTCAAATACAGTGAAATACTGAAAAAAAACAAGCCCTTCATGTTGTATACACTTATAAAAAATATCTCGAATAGCATGGAAATTCAAAGCTAACTGGTGTGTTTCAACCTACCTTGTTGTGTGTGAAGTAGCCAAAAATAAAAAATAGGTTCAAGTTTT
Source organism: Ascarosepion bandense (assembly GCA_037127315.1). NCBI lineage: Eukaryota > Metazoa > Mollusca > Cephalopoda > Sepiida > Sepiidae > Ascarosepion > Ascarosepion bandense. The sequence continues at coordinate 2,976,698 of JBBBDQ010000387.1, read as the reverse complement.
GCCAAGCTTCTTTTCTAAACATGGATACAGTGACTCTGGTTTTGTTTTATCATCTGAAAATATGGTGGTTACCAGATGACAAGTGCAAATTGAATTATAGGGTTCCTATTAGTACTTACATTCACTTATGCGCAAATACCCTTGGGAAAGGTATTAATCTGTCTCTTCCCTCCAGTTATGGGTTAAATAATAGGACACATTGGGCTCTATAGCTTTGGTTGGCAACCAGTCTACTGCAGAAAGCAATGGCAACCTGCTGCGGGATAATCTTCTGCCCAGTTAGTCATGTCTCAAAAGAGACATGATTGCCCAAAGCATGTATCACATATAGCACTTAACTGACTGATCAGTACTTAATACCCTTGTCCCAGCCCAAGACAGATACCTATTGGCTTATTCAAACCAATGTCTTTATACTTATTTTTTGCTTATGTTGTAATCATTAGCCAACAAAAAATTATTAAATCCGTACTTTTAATCTGTTGTCACCCATTTTTTAATCCATGTAATGGCACATGTACTCTTTTCACTGATTTGATTGTCCAACCCAGAAAGTGAACTCCCTACCACCAGATAAACAACCATACTTAACCAATGATTATGCGTGAACAATCAAATAGAAGAATTTTAAAGCCTTACCCTAATCTTCATTTTCATCTGTACTAGCAGTATAGCCCGGTGTTTCTCGGGTGTAATGAAAGCTTTAAAACTAATCCATGGTCCTGGAGCTCAGACTCAGCCTAAAGAATATTTGTGTGAAGTTTGGTGAGAATCGGATAAAAATTGTGGTTTGTATAAAGGATATACAGACAGATGAACAGAGACACACACACAAACATCTTGCCTTTCATATATATATATATATATATATATATATATATATATAATTGATTTTCTGCACTATTGTAAGAAGTGCAACCTTGAAACTTCTGAATACCATTTCTTATGTCTTTGTCAATGATTGTATCAAATTTGATTAAAATCGGACCACTCCTTCTATAACCTGATTTTTTCGATTATTGATTCTAGATATTTATCGGAGGTACCTCGACACCAAACCTAGCTAAGAACACTCATAGATGCTTATAGTACAACTGTGTAAATTTTCAAGGAAATCGGTTCGGCTGTTTCGGAGTCTATAGGTAATGGATACACACACACACACACTTCCATTTATAAATAAGTTTAGTTTAGATTAGATTACATCACGGTAATAATATAAATAACAAGGTAAATTCCAAGTGGAAAGATTTACATAACATATAAGAAGTAAAACAAATAACAGTTTATTATACAGAAAAGTACAAGTAACAGAGGGTTATAAAATGGTAGTCAAGACAAAATGTGAGCGGAAGTCAAATTGCCTCATACTTCCTTACTTTGATACTTCTTAATCTCTTCAACAAATCAACTGTCAGGGGTGATAGGAGGTCCAATTATTACAATCTGATAAAAATTTCCTATATGATTATCACTTCTAGATTAGAATAAATCAATATATGTTATCTGAAAGAAGATATCACACTTAGAGATTAATTATCTTCAAGCTGACCAGACACTTTTTCTGTTTAGAGAGAGATGGCTGGTAGGACTTGATGCAAACAGAATTTAATACTTTCAAATGAAATTTGTAATTCGCATTACTCAGTACTGAAAATATGTCTTGGCTATAAAACTAAATACATTGGTGGTATTTTATCAAACATTCAGCTCTTGTTGAATCTTTTGTAGTCACACATTTATCCAAATTGTCCACTTTATTGTTGTGAACATTGACTGATTCATGTGGGTTGATTTGCACTTCTAACCTTTGATCTGCTCTACCTACAATGCATCACATGGACATTTAAACTTTTAAATTACCAAACTAATATAATGGAAAGGTAGAATATTGTTCCAGATTGGTCTCAGCATACAAAGTTAAGCAACATTGAGCTTGGTCAGATTCATTGAGTGATTACTTAAGAATACCAGCTTAGAATAATGGCTTGGAATTGTTAATTAGAGTACTGAGTTCTAATTCTCATTGAGTTCATTATATTTCCTTATTGTACAAATACCCTTGAGAAGGGTATGAATCTACTTCTTTTTTCCCTCATTTGTGGGTTAATTAGTAAGACTTGTATCACAAAACTATTATTATCTCAAAAATAGAATCCTACAATGTAAAAATATTTTCTGGCTTTAAATAATTAATGAAGAGTTGATAAGCTATAGAAAATGTATTAATCATCCAACTAACGGTTTCAAAATTAGGCAGTGTTTATGTTAAGTCCTACCAACCATCTCTTTCTAAGCAGAAAGATTGGTTGGTAAGCTTTAAAGGAATTAGTCTTTAAGTGTTCTATTTTCTTTTATAAATCAGTATATCATAATGGAAACAAAAAGTAAATCTATACTTAACATCCAACCTTCTTAGCAGTAAACGCAGCTGTAAGTTTGATGTAGTTGTTCCATTTGTAGTTGGTTGTTCTGTTTAGAAGTATAAACAAATACTGATTTATCTGTTTTTAAGTATTAATTTAAAAAATATAAGGTACACAGATGATAGAGTGCTGATAGCAGACACAGAAAGAAAACTACAAGACCTCCTACAGAAGGTAGGTGAAGAGAGTGATAAGAAACGACTACAAATAAACTGCAAGAAAACCAAATACATGGTCATCAGCAAAAAGGGCAGCCTAAAATTCCAATTATAGGTAAGGGGCTCAAAAATCAAGCAGGTACAGAAATTTAAATATCTAGGAAGTGTTCTAACAGAAGACGGAAAGTGTGACACTGAGATCCGAAGGTGAATTAGCATGGCGAAAGAGGCATTCCAGAAGTTGAGTAAAGTATTAAGAAACAGGACAATTCTGCTAAAAACAAAGAGGAGAGTGCTAGATTGCTATGTGACGTCGGTTCTTCAATATAGCAGTGAATGTTGGAAAATATCTTCGAAGATGAAGGAAAAACTTGAAGCAGTTGAAATGTGGTTCTACAGAAGGATGCTGCGGATATCATGGACCGAGCATGTGAGCAATGATGAGGTTTTGGAAAGGATGGAGACGAAAAGACAATTAATACTGAGCATCAGGAAGAGACAACTAAAGTTCCTGGGACATGGAATGAGGAAGTAGGGCTTGGAGAACCTGATAATAACAGACCAGATAGAGGGAAAAGGAGACAGGGGAAAGCAACGGATAACATATTTGAAGGGCCTGAGCAGGTGGATGACAGAACGAAGACTGAGACACATTACAGGAGAAAGCATGTTAAGAGCCACCAGGGATAGGGAGACGTGGAAGGTCATGATCGCCTACATCCTGATAGGACAAGGTACATAGAAAAAGAAGGATACAAATCTTATATAATCCATCAAGCAACTGAAACACACAAATAAATTGCACACCCGCAAAATCGGATTCAAACGACTTTGGAAAAACCCAACTCAGAAAATTCACAAGTCAGTGTGAAAAAGCATATTCTGAATCCTGATTGGTTAACAAATCAAGAAATTCAAAATACGTCAGCGAAACTTTTTTTTTTCACAGCTAAAGAATAAACTATTTTGGGAGCGTCCCCGCGTTACCAGAATTCTATATTTAAGGAGGTTTCCTGACCAGTCACAGTGAGTCCGTTAGATAGAAGCAGTAGCTGACAGCATCTCACCATGTCAAGAAGAAACTTCAAGCTGACAACCTTGTGGCAATTTACCAAAAAAAATTCAAGAAGCCGACTCAGACGCAGGGCACATCCCAGTTTCATTTGCCTTCACTTTCAACGTTTTCTTCTTCATTTTTACACCACGCTGCTAAAGAGGACAACACAATCACCAAATGGACATATGTTAAGTACCACTCCTTTATTTGTTTTGCATTTTCTTTCTCTCAACCTGTCACGACCTTCTAAAAAGAGGAAGGAACAAAGCCTTCACAATCCACTGCTACACAAACATGAGCTCTAAACTTCTGCTGACATTTCAGATATTTACATTACTACTACAAAATTGCATGCATACTCTCAATAAACATTCTTCTTCTCACAAGTATATTATAGTGTTCAGATAACAAAATTTCACTTATATTTTCCTTCTTACTCTATTGCCATTCTGTTAATAAATCTTTGCTTTCATGTACACACGAGATATTTTATCCTTTCACATTTCAACCTTCTGAAATTTAAATTGTGGGGACTTTGAATGTGTTTGACGCAAGGCCAATTAGCCAAGTACGACCAAGGCCCCTACAGTATCATTATATTTTGATATCACCACTTTATGGAAATAGAATTTTTTTTTTTTTTTTTGTATAGTCTCTTTTTGTTATGAAATACATTTTAATATGTCTGCTTTCATTGCTTTAGTGAAAATGAATTCTATATTTATGGAAATCAGTCTTGGCTTTTCTATGTGTCATGTTTTTTTGGGACGTGCACACTCAACGCTTTCCACAATTCCTTGTCTTTTGTAGTTTGTCTTTTCGATACCTCTCCTAATCTCTGTTCTGTTAACCATTTACACAAGCTCATTCGGTAGATTATGCACTGCTTTTCTCTGTTTCTCTTACCTTCAATAATTCCTTCCAGCATCTGATTTTCTAAGTCCTCTTTCTTCATTATAGCTCTAAAAAATTCAGCCGTCTCTTATTGATGTATAAGTGACATTTTCATTTCCATTTTCTCTAAATCTTCACCTTTGCTCTTATATTCAGTCCATATTCTCAGCATCCTCCTGCAGAACCACATTTCTAATGCTTCAAGTCTGTTTTTCATCTTTGAGTAGATTGTCCAACATTTCCTGCCATGTAGGAGTGAATGGCATGTTACTTTTTGTAACAGTTCAGGAATTTTTTTGTTTCTAATGAAATTTTCCTGCTTCATAATAGTTTGCTTAGCTTTAGGAAGGCATCTTTCACTATCCTAATGCACCTTCAAATTTCTGTGTCACACTTTCCTTTAGTAGGTCCTTGGTATGACAGTAAACTGCATCCAGCAGCAAGGCCTCTGATTTTGAGGTTGCGAAGTACATGGAACCATCTTTTAATTGCTGTTGTTCCAAGGTCCACCCTGATCCAGAGTGGTAGCACCTATTAGGGTCCTATCTATGGGCAAATAGTTAACCCTCCAAACAGGGGTCAAAACACTATAAAAGTATAAAAACAGACTCTTACAAAATATATACATAAAAATTTTTTAAGGAAAAATATTACCAACAAAACTTTTGTGAATGAAAAATATTACCAAGAAAACATTTTTAAAGGAAAAATATGACCAACAAAAATTTTTTAATGAAAAATGTTACCAAGAAAAATACGTTTTTGAAGGAAAAATATTACCAACAAAAATACGTTTGTTATCAATAAAAATACATTTTTGAAGGAACTAATGTTTCGGCATTAAATTACCCCAAGGGATTGATCTAAACTTATTTATAAATGGAACTTTGTGTCTGTGTGTGTGTGTGTGTGTGTGTGTGTGTGTGTGTGTGTGTAAATTGTCACAATTATTTTATTATTTCAAATATTCTTTAGGCTGAGTCTGAGCTCCAGAACCATGGATTAGTTTTAAAGCTTTCATTACACCCGAGCAACGTCGGGCTATACTGCTAGTATGTCATAAAACAAACCAAACCAATCCTTTAGTAAGTTTTGAAAATTGTGTGTTTAAGTATGTACCAGAAAAGGAAAATGGTTAGAAATAAAGTAAAATTACTTTTAAAAATCCTTATGTTGTAAAGTAGTACTCAGCATACTCCCTGTTCAACCCTACTTTTGTGATAATGAACTGCTCCTACTTATAAATATGTCAAGTATCCCTATTAGAGTAAGATTTGAGTAATATTTGATTTGCTTAAGTTCTGTTTCATTCTTTGTATGAGTATTTAAGAAACAACTTTTTCTTTGTCTTCTTTACTTGGTATTCTGTTTCTTTGATTCTCTCTCTTAATATGACCTTTTTAACTCTAGGCTATTTTAAACAAAGACAACATTACAACACCTTAACAAATAACTTAAACTTGTCTTTAATCAAAATTACAAATTGCTTCTTAGATATTTTGTTTCTTGCTGCTCAGATATACTCCATTCAAAGTTCCTTATCCAATTTACGTATTCCTCTTCAAGAAGACGGGAGTTGTTACCTCAAAAGGCAACGAGCCGATTGTCATAATGGCTGCTGTTGGCAAAAACATTGCTGAGATTTGAAATAAGAATAAAATCAGATTAAATCCATTGTGTACTTCACTGTCATTCAAATTCCATGATACACTTTGAAGAGAAATTCTTAATGAGAAACTTACTTCATAATAGCATCAGCAACTTGGAATTTGTCAAAGTTCGGCACTTAAATTTCAATGCATTTACATTTGGTAAATTATCTAATCTAAATCTGTTCGTTTCTTTCCTACTTTTTTTGAAACTCATTCATGTCATTCTGGGATGGAGGCAGTCGTGGCTTTTCTTTATTATCTGTGAATTACTGTGACCTCTTGGGAAAGATAGTGAATTTATTTCTTTTGTCTTTATTTTTAGAGCATATAAAGATCTTTCATTGAACACAGGCAACAAGGAACTCCAGAAAAATGGAAAATGTTAGAATGCTGAAAAAACAAAATAAAAAATTAATAAACCCTTCCTTGTTGTACATATTCAATAAATGATTCTTGAAAAAAAGTTGCTTCCAAGTATACAGTAATATATATATATATAATAAAAATTAATAAACCCTTCCTTCCTTGCTGTACATATCTGATAAATGATTCTTGAAACAAAGGTTGCTTCCTAGTATACATTAATATATATATATATATATATGATAAAATCCGTTCATACTCACAGATAATCTTTTGCGTATTACAATTGAAAGATGTCAGAAATGAGCTGTAACATTGACAGATGTTGTTATCATTCGTTTTTCGAAGTATCCAAGTACTTTCAACCTCTTTCCAAGGTCATCTTCAGGGTTGTGAGTTATAATAACAAAAAAATAACTGCAAATCTCTGTTGTTAAAAATTACTGTACATTTTTTTTCTACTTCATATATAACGGTTGACAAATTACTAGCATTCATTAGAACATGAAAATTATCCAAAATGGAATTATTTTTTTTATGCAGTAATTTCATAGTCATGCACGTGTTAAAGCAGGAAAAAACTGTTCTTTTTACAAACATTTTAAAACATTACTACAGTATTCATAGCTGATTCTATTAATTAACGGCTTAAGTGTTTTAATGAGTATTGCCTCAAGAATCTGAAAGTTCGCTTTTGTTGTTTTCTTGGTGTAGGATAGTTGAATTATTGATCATTATCCTTTTATATTGGTAATGTAGACAGGAATATTGTTGTAGATGTCTAGAAATGGATGAATGGTCAGACAAATGTAATGTAAGATGTCTAGTTGATGTAGTTGTTGTAAATCCAACATATATATTTGTTTTTTTTTTTGTCGGAGATACATTCCCCAAGCGACATTTGAATTGATATATAATTTTAGTTTCACATAAAACATCAGATGGTAGGGAGGAGTTATTACAGATAATTAAATTAGTAGTATTGTACCTTTTATAATATATTATTAATTTTAATTGTTTATTAGGATCAACAGGAGATATATGAGTATGAGTGAAATGTTTTATTATTTTTTCGTCCTGTTTGTAGTTATTGTGCATCTGGTTGCAATAGAAGAGTTTGATATGTTTAGGGTCTTTTGTGGAAGTACCATATTTTGTTTGATGTGTATTGAGGTTTTTGAAATATTGTCTTACTTCTTCATCTACCATGTGGTTTGGGAAGTCATTATTAATGAGAGTCTGCTCAATATTTTTTTTAGTTCAGAGTAAAATATCTTTTTTGTGGAGGAGTTGATTTGTGCTTGGTTAATTAAGTTGTGTATAAGTGCTATTTTGTAGTCGTTAGGGCATTCGCTCTTATAGCTGAGAGTGCAAGAGCTTTTGCTGGTTGTTTTTTTTATATGGAGAGGTAGTAAATGTGTTTTTGTTTGTGGCTGTTAAAATGTCAAGGAAAGGGATTTTGTTAGCTTGGTTAATTTCGTATGTAAACTTAAGGACAGAGTTTTTTTGAAAGTTTTTATTTTGAGATTTATTATTTCTTCTATATTTTTAATACAAATACGTAGATGGGGGGGTGTAGTGATGCGAATTATATTATTTCCTTGGTTGGTCATGTAGAAGTTACTGAAGGTTGGACCCAGAACTGAGCACATTGAAACACCATCCTGTTTCACGTATATATTATTTCTGTGATCATAGAATGGGACTTCGGTGATACAGGTTAAAAGTAGTTTTTTTAGTATTTTAAATTTAATTTTCAGTGTGAGAATTATTATTATTATATACATTTTTTATAATGATGTCAAGGGTTTCTCTAACAGGAATGTTAGTGAACAGACTTTCAACATCAAGTGATGTTATGGTTTAAACCATAACATCACTTGATGTTGAAAGTTTGTTCACTAACATTCCTGTTAGGTTTTTCAATTTTTAATATTTGTATCAGTTCAAGAGATGATTAAATGCAATATTTTTTAGGTATGCATGGTGTAATTAATTGGTTAAGCATTTTAGTTGGTATATATGAGTGGGTATTTATGATATTATAGGGCGAAGTGGAAAGTTAGGCTTGTGCTTTGATAAAACCATAAATGTATCCTTGTTTATACTCCCAAATTACTTTGGTAAGTTTTAGATTGTCTTGCTCCATATTGTTAGCTTTTATTAATCTTTGCTTTTAGTTGAGTGATAGGGTTACTAATTTGTCAATCGTTATATTTGAAGCAGAAAAAAATGTACAGTAATTTTTAGCAACACAGTTTTTGCAGTTATTTTTTGCTACCATAAATCACACCCCTGAAGATGATCTCGGAAAGAGGTTGAAAGTACTTGGGTACCTTGAAAAATGAATGATAATAACATCTATAAATGTTACAGATCATTTCTGACATTTTTCAATAGTAATACACAAAAGATTGTCCATTAGTACGAATAAATTTCATTAAAAATAAACAGACATAATATTTGCAATTTATTTAATTGCACATGTTTAAAAGGAAATTTACCACCTAAATACACAAATATATATATATATATAGTCATCTGCAGACAGATCTGTTTTGCTGTATCACAGCTCATCAGTATGGTTAGACTCTGATTGCTTTTTTTCAGGATTGAAACCCGACCGAATTGGCATCAGTCGGCAATTCTACCTCTGGGCTATGGACGTTCGGTAGAAGAAGGCAGACTTTTTAGCATATACATAATCATTATACACGCATTATATTACACATTATTATTACACATAATGTATATATATATATATATATATATATATACATATACACTATTTACATTATTTGAACTATTGTCCACATCTTTACTGCCATGCTTACAACATTTTGGTTATTGTATGCTTTGGCCTTCTTCAGGTGCTAGGAATTTTGAACCGAACTCTTTATTACAATCACTAGGGTATATCATTCTCATTCCATGTGTGATGCCACTTCTGATAGCCATGTAGTTATCTCCCTTTAACTTAACTCTTCTGAGTTATTTGTTTATCACTGCTGTAGCCTAGTATTGAACTCACAACTCTTTGTCTCAAATCACTGGAACTAACCAAATTCTATATCCACTGGGTCTTGAAATTCCGAGCACCTGAAGAAAACCAAAGTGTACAACAGTCGAAATAGCATAAACATGGCAACAAAGATGAGAACAATAGTCTGAATAATGTAAATAGTGTAAATACTACCTCATCTCAAAAGTATAGACACATACACACACACACACACACATATATATATATATATATATATATAAACTTATTTATAAATGGAACTTTGTGTGTATAGGTGTGTGTGGGTGTGTGTGTCCATTACCTATAGACTCCAAAATGGCTGAACTGATTCTCTTGAAAATTTACACAGTTGTACTATAAGTATCTGTGAGTGTTCTTCGCTAGGTTTTGTGTCAAGGTACCCCCGATAAATATCGAAGAAATCGGGTTATAGAAAGAGTGGTCCAATTTTAATCAAATTTGATACAATCATTGACAAAGACGTAAGAAATGATATTCAGAAGTTTCAAGGTTACAGTTCTTAGAATAATGCAGAAAAATTTATATTTATATATATATATATATATATATATATATATATATATATATATATAAAAGGCAAGATGTTTGTGTGTGTGTCTGTTTATCTGCCTGTATATCTGTATTTTTTTCAGCCCTTTTATTTTAGTTTTTGCTTTGGGTTTGGCTCTAAGTAGGTATAATTGTAGTTCTTAGTCTCTGCCATGATACCATTTACTCAGAGGACTTATTTAGCCTTCAAAATTCAGTTTATGACGAAAAATCTTATTTGATATCAATACCAGGAAATCAAAATTTGACTCATAACCATTCATTTTTCTTTCAGTCTACAGTTTTGCTTTAACTGGAAACAACTATTGCTTTTTAGTCTTTCATGCCAACGTCCAAAGAGTCTGAGCTTCAGGACCATGAATTAGTCTTAAAGCTTTCATTACACCCAAGCAACGCCGGACTATACTGCTAGTATATATATATATATATATATATATATAGTGTGTGTATGTGAAGCACATTTACCATTATTTTTAAAGGTGACCTAATGCAAGAGCCACTCTGGGTATAGAGTTACAGAAAAATATGTGAGATATGTATGTAATACCAAGAACTAGAAAATTAAGATTTATGAGGATAGAGCAGATATATAACCATGAACCCTGGACTTTAAGAAGAAATCTTCTGAGTGAGATGCCTTTTTTATCAAAGCAGTCGGAAATACAAGAGATTCGACCCTGTGGATGAAAAACGGCAGGTCTTGACAGTAAATTGATGGGACTAATGAATGTTACCCTAGAAGTAGCAAGATGATTGTGATGTTGGAAGGGAAGTCATTCATTAAACGGAAGATGGAAGAGAAGTTGTTCATTACAAGGCAGTGTAAATGTTTTTTGATTCTACCAATACTTCAAAGGAAAGATTTGGCAGTGATATAATAATGGATGAACTGAATTGGTAACCTTACTTACAAATCGATCCTTTTCATTTTGAAGAGAAATAGATGTACTTCATTTTGATACTGGTTTCATTATTCTATCTAGTCTACAATTTGTTTTATCAAATTGACAATCTTACTCATCAATCAACCCTTATAATTTTAAAGAGTAATAATTTTTTTTAATACCAATTTCATTATTCTCTCTGCTCTAAAACTTGTTTTATAAGATTTAAGACTTTACCTATCAATCAACCCTTGTAATTTTGAAGATAAATAAATTTACTTGATTTTGATACCAGTTTCATAATACTGCCTGATCTAAAACATATTTTATAGGATTGGTTACCTCACTTCTCAATCAACCTTTGTAAAAAAAAGAAAATATACTTCATTTTTACTTGTTTTAAATGATTGAAAACCTTATCATTTTGGCAAAACAAAAAATACTTTTTTTTGAGTGAGACATTTCACCAATAAAATGAACTGCTTTCTCCATTTAAGGAGCCTAATAATATTGACAATCATGGATTTGGTCATTTCAGATATTCTTCACATTTCCAATACAAGCTGTGCACATATATGCCCCTTTGTGTTGCAGCTGTCTAATACATTGCTAAAGAAATAGATCACGTTTGCCATCTTCAGAGTCACATAGAGTTTAGGAAATCTTTATTTTCTTCATAAAAGATTCCTCTGGCAAGTGGCCAAAAATTTCAATCTGACCTCAGTCCTTCCAAGAATCTTGGGAGCCATGATAAAGGAAAATATCCAGAATGTCATCTTCACTTAGCTAAAAGAGCAGTGATATCTTCGGCAGCACTCTTCTTGCTTATTACCATTTTAAATGTTTCTTGGTTCTTTCTTTTCTTGACATTATGAAAGGTTTTTTTGTTCTTGGTTTGCCAATGTTTTCAAATTTATTTGTTTTGTGATTCTGTTCACCTTTTTTACAGTTTTCAATATTGTGTTCTTATCATTCAGTAACTTTACAATATCTTGTTTTTCTTCTTTTTTTATCATTCAAGAAAACCTTTATATACCTGAAATTAAAAAATAATTATACTATTATATATAAGTAGATACGGGTTAAGTAGCCACACCAACCTACCATTTGACAAGTATGGTGAATATGGTTACATTTCTGAAGAGATGTTCAGTCAAAGAAGGATTTCTCCAAGAATTGAGAAGCCCCCGGTACCTTTTCTTTATCTTAGTACTTTTTTTTTTATATATATATATATATTTATATATATATATATATATATTAAATCCCAAAAGGATGAGCAAAAGGTAAAATCCCAAATACCAAATCTTATTAATATAAATTTTATTAATATTAAAATTAATCAAAGTGGAGGACTCAATGTAAATAGTATTATCTATTTACAGAGCCAAATATATATAGTATGTCAAAAAATTTGAAAATTTATATTCATTGAATGGCCATTTCAGTGCAAAAATTCTTCTTTCATCAGCAATGATTGAAAATAAAAAAATTTTTTTTTAAATTGTCAGCCAAACATAAGAAAAAACAGAAACAGAGATTCATGACAATGTGGCTTCCCTGTGTCTCTTCTGCAAATATTTTCATGGCTTCCTGCTCTGATAAACTTAGCTCACTTGGGCCCCCTATATATAAATTTACTTGAGCTACAAGATTAGCAACTAGGTCCCACCCTTTTACTGTGAAGCCAATAAATTTTAAACGTAAATTCTACTCCAGCAGCTTCTTTTTTCACACTTCTCGCCTGCGGAATTCCCTTCCATTTACTTGCTTTCTCAACAGCTATAATCTCCAAGAATTTAAAAGTAAAGTCAATAGTCATCTCCTACCTCACTAACCTGCATCCTCTCTCATGCTCCTTTCTCCGTCCACTCCACTCTAATCAGTATTCTCATCCTTCTCTTACCCACTTCCTGACAACCGTTATAACCTGTCACTCTTTCTCATAACTTTCCTCCTATGTAATCCCCTGCAAAACAGTGGTAATAAAATGCCTTTCTTAGGGTGATATGATTATTTTTTATTGTGGAACATCCTGCCATACCCCAAGAATAGAATGCTCTACCTGATAAAAGACGATCATGAGCAGGTATGAAGAAGGAAGGTCTTAGGCAAAGGCATTCACTATTTAATAGTCTTTTCTGCTCCAACCTGTTGCTTGCCTATATGTTTATTATTGTTAATTGTACCTGAATACAATAAATCTGCTATACCTTATTCCTGGTGTTGAGTACCATTCTTCAACTGATCTATTTACACTGTATTCCTTTTCGGGATATATCATGAAAAAAAAAAATGATATTAGAAGATTTTACATTACGTCTGTATGAAAGAATCAAAAGTTAAAATTTAAACCGTGTAACAGGAATAGAAGTGGTAGGGGAAAAAGAAAGACAAAAGGACATGGGAAAGTTAATGAAGAAATAAAAATTTAAAATTTTTCTTCGTAACCAAGGTCATGACTGACGACGGCTTTCAATAGTGAAAGGAAGGGAAAGATATAAAAAAAGAGGAAAGTTAAACAAGGGGGAAGGAAATAATGTATTATATATTCAACTACAGTAAAATAGGATGTGCATTGTGGTGCAGTGGATACCGGCTCAGAATGAGAAATTGGGGAGCCGAGTTCAAATTCCAGTTGAATTCATTGCATTCACTTACGTGCAAATAACCTTGGGAAAGGTATTAATCCATCTCTTCCTTCCAGTTATGGGTTAAATAACAAAGCAGATTGGGTTCTATAGCCTTGGCTGGCAAGCAATCTACTGCAGAAAGCAATGGCAACCTACTGCAGGATAATCTTCTGCCCAGTCAGTCATGTCTCTTTCGAGACATGATCGCCCAAGCGTGTTTCACGTATGGCACTTAACTGACTGACTGACAGTAAAATCAGATCCAATGCCATTTCTTAGCAAAATTATTTACTTTTCTTTTCTATAGTAAAATTAGATATTCATTATTTTATTAGATTCTGTTAAAAATTTACCAAAAACAATTTTCTTCCCTTTTGAGAGGGTTTAACTAGTTTTGGACTTTTTAAAACTCTTCAAAATTGTGGTGAACCCTCGGACCCTTCCAACTATCGCCCTATCAGTCTTCTACTGATATTCAGGAAAGTATTTGTGGCTATAATTAATGCTGAAATAGTTCATCATCTCACCGCCCACAAACTGTTCTCCGACAGGCAATATGGATTCCGCTTTGTCAGGTCCACGGCCGACCTGCTAACAACCGTAACAGAGTACATGCTACAGGCCCTTGATGAGTCTGACAAGGCTTACGCGTTTGCTCTGGACATCTCCAAGGCTTTTGACAGGGTTTGGCACTCTGGCCTCCTATGCAAACTATGCGGTTATGGTCGCCTGCTTGACCTAATCCAATCTTTCTTAAATCACCGCAAAATGAAGGTCGTTCTGAATGGGCGTGCCTCTTCGTCCTACAGCACAAATGCTGGTGTCCCACAGGGCTCTATCCTGGGCCCAACACTCTTCCTTATTTTCATCAACAACCTCGCAGATGAGATCAAGTCCCAAGTAGGCATCTACGCAGATGACACTACAATATACTCCTACACCAGTAAGAAACCTGTCGTGGCAGACAGACATAATCTCGCTATGTTGATCCAGGATGTTTTTTCCACCTGAATCCATCCTGCATATATACAAGTCAACCATCCGTCCGTGCATGGAGTACTGCTGCCATTTATGGTCAGGTGCCCCTGCCGTTCTCCTCAGTGTTCTTGACAAGCTCCAAAGGAGAGTCTGTAATGTGATAGGTACTGATCTGGTGGCTCGACTGCAGCCACTTCCCCATCGTCGAAATGTGGCCTCCCTTTGTCTGTTCTATAAATACTTTCATGGCTTCTGCTCAGACGAACTTAAGTCACTGATGCCTCCTCAACAGGTGTTTACTCGTGCAACCAGACTGGCAACTGGGTCCCACCCATTCACAGTCAGGTTAGCCAAATGCAGATGACAATTCTACTCCTGCAGCTTCATCTCTCGCACTTCCTGCCTGTGGAACTCGCTCCCGTATTTTTGCTTTCCTGACGGCTACAACCTCCAGAAATTTAAATGCAAAGTCAATACTCATCTACTAACCACTGGACTCTAGCTCACTCCCCTCCCCTGTATAACCTTCCCTTTCTCTCCACCTATGTATCTGTCATCGCACCTGCTTTCTCAGCTTTCTATTGTTCCTTTCTAACTAGTTTGTACTCCTCACTCTTTTCTAATTAATCTTTTTACATTTATGTAGCCCCCTGCACATCAGTGGCGTTTCTGCCTTACTCGGGGTGAAATGATTAAAAAAAAAAAAATCTATCTATCTGTAAGATTGTCTTTTTATTGGTTTGGTATCTTCCAATGAAGTGGGATGAAATAGTCAGCAGCCCTGGAGTCAAACACTGGATCATGACAGGCAGGGCATGAATCAGATTCCACACAGAAATACCATGCATACAGCTTTAGCTGAGACGCTGAAAACACAAAAAAGGATGAACAAATTTCAAATTTAGCTGAGTAACACAAACATATATATAGATAAATGCATTACTACAGTAAAATTAGACCCAATGAAATTTCAAAGCAAATTTATTTACTTTTCATTCTTATAGCAAATTTGATATAATGCATTGTGATAGTAAAATTAGATATTATTCATTATTGTAGAAAAGTTAGATATTCATTCTTATTGTAAAAGTAGATATAATACATTCCTCTAGTAAAATTAGATCCAATGCAATTTTATACCAAAATTATATACTATTCATTCTGATAGTAAAATTAGATATCATTTATTCCTATCGCAAAGTTAGATATTATTCATTCCTATAGCAAAATTATTTACTATTCATTCCATTAGTAAAATTAGATATGATTTATTTCAATAGTAAAATTAGATATTATTCATTATTTTATTAGATACTGTTAAAAATTTACCAAAAAACATTTTCTTCCCTTTTGAGAGGGTTTAGCTAATTTTGAATCTTTTAAAACACTTCAACCTGAAATCAGCGCCATGACTTGATAAGACAAAAGAAGTGTTGAAACAAAATGGCTACTTTTGTAGTGATATGATAACATATTTATGTTATGAATTTTAAATAAACATTATATATATAAAAGTGACGAGGGTGGACATTGTGTAAGTATTTGTTTGACAGATTCGACTTAGCGTTATTTTGAAAAGAAATAAATTCACTTCATTTCGATACCAGTTTCGTTATTTCATTTAGGCTAAAACTTCTTTAATGGCATTTAAGATCTTACCTGTCAATCAACTCTTGTAGTTTTAAATATTACATTTTGATACCCTTGTCATTAACTTACATAAAGCTAATTTTATACAATAAAGCACCATATTTATCAATCATCCATTACAATTTTGAAGAGAAACAAATTTGTTTAATTTTAATACCAGTCTCATTCTATCTGGTTTAAAACTAGTTTTGTTGGATTTGAGATCTTTTGAAAAGAAACAAATTTATTTAATTTTAATATGAGTCGCATTATTCTAGGATGTGCGTTGTGGTACAGTGGATATCGGCTCAGAACGAGAAGCCGGGGAGCCAAGTTCGAATTCCAGTTGAATCCATTGTATTCACTTACGCACAAATACCCTTGGGAAAGGTATTAATCCATCTCTTCCTTCCAGTTATGGGTTAAACAGCAGAACAGATTGGGTTCTATAGCCTTGGTCAACAACCAGTCTACCACAGAAAGCAATGGCAACCTACTGCGGGATAATCTTCTGCCCAGTCAGTCATGTCTCTTTCAAGACATGATCGCCCAAGCGTGTTTCACGTATGGCACTTAACTGACTCATTATTCTATCTGGTTTAAAACTAGTTTTGTAGGATTTGAGATCTTTTGAAAAGAAACAAATTTATTTAATTTTAATACCAGTCTCATTATT
Organism: Ascarosepion bandense; assembly: GCA_037127315.1. Lineage (NCBI taxonomy): Eukaryota > Metazoa > Mollusca > Cephalopoda > Sepiida > Sepiidae > Ascarosepion > Ascarosepion bandense. Next base: position 2,959,756 of record JBBBDQ010000387.1, on the reverse strand, counting down.
CTATCTGGTTTAAAACTAGTTTTGTAGGATTTGAGATCTTTTGAAAAGAAACAAATTTATTTAATTTTAATACCAGTCTCATTATTCTATCTGGTTTAAAACTAGTTTTGTAGGATTTGAGATCTTTTGAAAAGAAACAAATTTATTTAATTTTAATACCAGTCTCATTATTCTATCTGGTTTAAAACTAGTTTTGTAGGATTTGAGATCTTTTGAAAAGAAACAAATTTATTTAATTTTAATACCAGTCTCATTATTCTATCTGGTTTAAAACTAGTTTTGTAGGATTTGAGATCTTTTGAAAAGAAACAAATTTATTTAATTTTAATACCAGTCTCATTATTCTATCGGGTTTAAAACTAGTTTTGTAGGATTTGAGATCTTTTGAAAAGAAACAAATTTATTTAATTTTAATACCAGTCTCATTATTCTATCTGGTATAAAACTAGTTTTGTAGGATTTGAGATCTTTTGAAAAGAAACAAATTTATTTAATTTTAATACCAGTCTCATTATTCTATCTGGTATAAAACTAGTTTTGTAGGATTTGAGATCTTTTGAAAAGAAACAAATTTATTTAATTTTAATACCAGTCTCATTATTCTATCTGGTATAAAACTAGTTTTGTAGGATTTGAGATCTTTTGAAAAGAAACAAATTTATTTAATTTTAATACCAGTCTCATTATTCTATCTGGTATAAAACTAGTTTTGTAGGATTTGAGATGTTGCTTATCAAGTAAACCTTTTAATTTAAACGAAAAAAATACACTCCATTTTAACCATATATTCTATTTTCTTACAATTAATGTTTAATCCTTTCTTTTCACACTTTCCTTTCTTATCTTCTATAAAAGTTGCTGTACTTTTATTTCTATGTCTGCTATTGAAGCCGGGGGTATGTGTTCCTTGTACGTTGGTAGTCACCACTGAAGCTTTGGAGAGCTGGTTAATTTTTATTTGATTTGGCCTTGTGTTAGACTTAACCAAACTTCCTACAGCTTACAAGTTCTATCCAGAATCATCATCATCAGAAGGTTTTCAATCTTTTCACTTTTTTTTTTTTCAGTTGGAGTAGATAGACTAAACTATCGCCCGGTTCACACTCCACCCACGTCTATTGAACAGGTGAAGAGGCTCATCCCTTATTCCTTGTTTAGGATGTGGTTTCCGGCTTTCTCTTTTCCAATCTTTTCACTCTTACATAGCCCCTGGCACATCAGTGGCGTTACCACCTTGCTCGGGGTGACATGATTAAAAAAAAAAAAATCAGAAGGTTGTTTGTCAGCAGGTTGGAATATATGGAATTGTGTGGAATAATGTAAGAATAAAATATACATTTTTCATGTTAGAATAGGAATTTATTAAAAGGACAGATTAACACATGTTGTAGGAGTTAATATGCAATTAGAAACATTATTAAGAAGTTCAGGGTCAAGCTCGTGTTCAATGATAAAGTTATGGGTATCAAGATTTGTAGAAAATGTTTGTAGTAGTAATTGTTGAAAGAGTATATGTGTACGAATGTATGTATAGCGGGTATCTCTTCTCTTATTTCATTTGTAGTGAGGGGTAGTAGGATTCCGTAGTAGGTTAACAGAATTTGGCCTTGTGGGAAGATAGCCCACTATAATTCATAAATGATTATAAATTCAAGAAAGGCAATTTTGAGTGTAAAATAACATTTATACATATATACATTTCAATTAATGTTTTACAATTAAAACAGTACTTGGAATAAAGGTCCAACAGAAGTTAGAAAGAGTTCATGGTGGATAATAATGAGCTGAAGGAGATAAAAGAATGTTCAAGGAAGATATAACTCTGAAAGGTAAAAAGCTTGGTAGTATGATTAATGTTCGTTATCAAGTTGCCGTTTCTAAGGTCAGTAGGTCAGCAAGTTGGTTTGTGGAATGCCTTAGAAAAGGTCAGTTAGTACTTTGAGAACAGGGCAGGAAGAAGGAGGTGAACATAGTAGCCAATCGACATATGTCAAGGAAGAAATGAATTACACTCTTCTCCTCTGTCTGTACCTGTCTGACGAAGCGTCTATATCTTCGCTTTTTATATCGGCATTTTGGATAAAAACAGCTAGTTTCAAATTTCGTCCTTGTATTTGGTTTCAGGCTTCCCATTGGCTGGTAAATAAAAATGGTAATTTGATATTTGATTACTTTTATTTTTCAACCGGAACATCTGCGCGAATTCGGATGCGCATGATGATTTTTATTCATTTGCTTTTTTGTTATGAGAGAGCACACATCCGGTTCATCGCTTTTGTTCGGTTGGTATCACCACATATGTATGTATTCAGTAGGAATGTCTTTGGATGGAGAAGAAAAGGGAGAACGAATCAGTACTCTAGAAATAAGGAGAAAGAGAACAAGGTGTGACCTGACCTTATCTCCAGGTTAATTTGAAGTAGAAGTTACATTTTAGTCTTGTTTTTCTAACTGCTTCCATCTGACTGACTGGGGCCTTTTATAGTATTCAGATTTTTGCACTGACTCGTGAAGTCCTCAAGTCTTACAAGTCACTCCCATTGGTCAAAAATCACTTTAACACCTTGCGAAATCTGGTTTCAACTTTTTCTTTAAGCACATGCTCAATCCTTTTTCTATTTGAGAAAAACCAGGATTTCACACGTCATTGTGAATTTTTGTAAAAGTGAAGAAGAAGGTTGATTTTAATTCTTAATTTCCTATCCACTACACTATCAACTGTTTGCCATCTGTGTATCCAATATTGTTAAGCTTATGGCCACCAATAATAATTCACTCATGGTTACCTCACCGTAAAGGTTGAATGTCTGGTGAGAAGACCCATCATTGTCTTATGCTCCTTTACATTTTTTGTAGATTTATCAAATTCATTTTCTATTTACTCCCTGAAGAAATTGTAGGTTATTCTAATATCCTTCACAAATATAGCAAAGCTTACCTAACATTTTCAATAGTTCTTTGAGACTTCATGACTAAATGAGAATCCATTTTTCATTTAAGGAAACTCAATTATATTGATAATAATGGATTTGATCTTCTCATATATCTAAACTTATTTATAAATGGAACTTTGTCTGTGTGTGGGTGTGTGGGTGTCCATTACCTATAGACTCCAAAACAGTTGAACCGATTTTCTTGAAAATTTACACAGTTGTACTGTAAGTGCCTGCGAGTGTTCTTAGCTAGGTTCTGTGTCAAGGTACCCCTGATAAATATCGAAAATCGATAATTGAAAAAATCGGGTTACAGAAGGAGTGGTCCGATTTTAATCAAATTTGATACACTAATAAACAAAGACCTAAGAAACGATATTCAGAAGTTTCAAGGTTGCAGTTCTTACAATAGTGCAGAAAATTGATAATATATATATATATATATAAAAGGCAAGATGTTTGTGTGTATGTCTGTTTATCTCCCAGTACAAATCTGTATTTTTTTCAGCCCTTTTATTTTAGTTTTTGCTTCAGGTTTGGCTCTAAGTAGGTATAATTGTAGTTCTTAGTCTCAGCCATGATACCATTTACTCAGAGGACTTATTTAGCCTCCAAAATTCAGTTTACGATGATAAAAACTGATTTCATATCAATATCAGGAAATCAAAATTTGACTTACATCCATTCATTTTTCTTTTCTTTTCAGTCTACGGTTTCGCTTTAACTGGAAACAACTGTTGCTTTTTAGTCTCTCATGCCAATGTCCAAAGAGTCTGAGCTCCAGGACCGTGGATTAGTTTTAAAGCTTTCATTACACCTGAGCAACGCCGGGCTATACTGCTAGTTCTTCATATTTCCAATGCAAGCAGTGCATATAATTGCCTCTTTTGTTACAGTTTTCAGACTCTATGATGAAGAAATGGATCATGTTTTGCCATTGTCAGAACCCTGCAGAGTTTTAAAAATCTTTATTTTCTTTCCAAATGATTCCTCTGGCAGGTGGCCATACCATAAATTTCATCTGGTTTTACTCCCTCCAAGAATCTTGGAAGCCATGGTTATGGAATATGTTAAAAATATCATCTTCTCTCATCCAAGAAGAAACATTATTCTTGACTGTACTTTCCTGGCTTATTACCATTTTTAATCTTTATCTAATCCCTTTGTGTTAAATTCTGAAAGGTATTTTGCTTGCATACCTTCCCAAAAGATTATCATACTAATTATACTATCTATCAATAATTCTGTTCATATCTATTTTATATTCTTTATCTAAGTCTGTTCATATCTATCTATCTATCTATCTATCTATCTATCTCTCATTCAGTTCTGATCTAGCTACCTTAATCTATCTATCTATCTAGCCTAGCTTGTTAATATTTATCTCAGTCTGTTCATACCTACCTATCTATCTCTGTGTCTATTTATCAAAGGCTGTTCTTCATCTATCTATCTATCTATCTATCTATCTATCTATCTATCTATCTATCTATCTATCTATCTATCTATCCTAGTTTGTTAATATCAATCTCAGTTTGTTCATATCTATGTGTCTATCAAAGGCTGTTCTTTATCTATCTATCTATCTATCTATCTATCTATCTATCTATCTATCTATCTATCTATCTATCAGATTGTCTTTTTATTGGTTTGGTATCTTCCAATGAAGTGGGATGAAATAGTCAGCAGCCCTGGAGTCAAACACTGGATCATGACAGGCAGGGCATGAATCAGATTCCACACAGAAATACCATGCATACAGCTTTAGCTGAGACACTGAAAACACAAACAAGGATGAACAAATTTCAAATTTAGCTGAGTAACACAAACATATATACAGATAAATGCATTACTACAGTAAAATTAGACCCAGTGAAATTTCAAAGCAAATTTATTTACTTTTCATTCTTATAGCAAATTAGATATAATGCATTGTGATAGTAAAATTAGATATTATTCATTATTGTAGAAAAGTTAGATATTCATTCTTATTGTAAAAGTAGATATGATACATTCCTCTAGTAAAATTAGATCCAATGCAATTTTATACCAAAATTATATACTATTTATTCCGATAGTAAAATTTATTTACTATTCATTCCATTAGTAAAATTAGATATGATTCATTCCTATAGCAACATCACATAATATTCATTACTATCGTAAAATTAGAAAATTATTCATTTCTATAGGAAAAAAAGATATGATACATTCTTGTAATAAAATAAGATACTGGTCATTTATATAATAAAATTAGATACAATGCTTTACTATTGTAAAATTATTTACGTTTCATTTCTATAGTAAAATTAGATTATTAATTTCTTTAGTAAAATGATATATTATTCATTTCTAAATCCAATGCATTTATTTTGTAAAAGGATTCTGCTGCGTTTTCATCTGAGTGTGATTGAATTTTTTTTTATTTGCTGCTTCTCAGTCAGTTTTTATTTTGGGATTTTTTTAAACATTGTGTACCCAATTGGCTTTGAAGGGTAAGGATCAAAAACCAGTTGGCATCTTTTTTTACTTTTTAGTTAGCATTTTTTAAAGTTGAAATCAGCTGGCAATTAGCTGAAGTTTTTCTAACCATTGCAATATCTAATAAATAGATAGTGTTCATGATTTTTGTTGTCAATTCTCAAGAAAAAAGAAAATACATGAATTTATTTTCATATGTTTAGGGTTTTTTGCAGTTCTAATCATCACTTTTTTAAAACAATAAACAGAGGAGTGAAGGTAGTTAAAATAATATTAGTGTCAAGGGAAAAACAGTGTTTTTAACATTCAGTTTTTCTGGCACAAAGGTTCATATTTTCTCATGTATATGCTTGTGTGTGTGTGCGTGTGAAATTCAGATATGAATTAATGTATCTGTAAAGACATTAATCAAAGAAATGACAAGCAAAAAAAACAATCTCCAAACATTTTTGTCTACCAAATTACAGGTCCATGGGTTTGACCAATCAGTGATATGATTTTCAGTCATTTTTACTTGTGTTGCATGCTGGGATTGCCATACCAGACATGTAACATAAAAAAAAATTTGACCAAAGTTTGAGTTTTGTTTCACGGCATATCAATCTCTGTGGGTTATAAATTCCAAAAAGGCAGGGTTTTAAGGTTTGTTTTTTTTATGTTTGGTTATATTTGGTTATGTTTGGTTATGTGAAGGTTGATTTAGTCAGATTTTGATTAATTATTTTTTTATTTTAGAAAACTGAAGATGTCTCCTAGTTTTGTATTTTGTATCGGTGGTAATATTTTTTTTCTTTCAAAAATGTATTGTTGGTGATATTTTATCTTCAAAATTGTATATTTTTCTATAAAAGTCTGTTTAATGTCTATATTTCTATAAAAATTTATTTTTATACTTTCATAGTGTTTTGACCCCAGTTTGGGGGTTAGCTATTTGCCCATTGCTGGGACCCTAACAGGTGCTACCACTCCAGGTCAGGGAGTTGACCAGGGAACAACAGGAACTAAGAGGTGGTTCTATCATCCTCACAACCTCCCAATCAGAGGCCTTGCTGCTGGTTACAGTTTGCCATCATACCGAGGACCCCTGACCAAAGTGATACTTTAAACTAAGTTTCATTGTCAGAAAGTGAATATTTTAACCACTCCTCCAGATGCCCATATTGAACCCATATCAGTCAGTTAAGTGCCATACGTGAAACATGCTTGGGTGATCATGTCTCGAAAGAGACATGACTGACTGGGCAGAAGATTTTCCCGCAGTAGGTTGCCATTGCTTTCTGTGGTAGACTGGTTGCCTGCCAAGGCTATAGAACCCAGTCTGGCCTGTTATTTAACCCATAACTGGAGGGAAGAGATGGATTAATACCTTTCCCAAGGGTATTTGCGCATAAATGAATGCAATGAATTCGACTAAAATTTGAACTCGGCTCCCTGATTTCTCGTTCCGAGCCAATATCCACTGTACCACAATGAACATGAACCCGTATAGACGTAGTAAAAACGTTTTTCTTTTAATTCTAACAATCATACATAAATATTTGAAAATATATTCTCATTTATTTCTACTCAGGAATTCATGATCAGATGAGATTTGCATAATTCAAAAGAAAATTGATCCAGCAAGGGAGATTACTCGGTCTAACTATTGATCAATATTCCCAAGCTTACTGTAAATTTATTTACCAAATGATGATCTAATACCCAAAGAGCAAGAACAAATATGGGGTTAATTGGATTTGTAGTCTATCAGTACAGATGAGTCACAGGATTCCTTTTGAGAAATAATAATCACACTTGCTCAGTCACTGATTTTCAATAATATAATTAATCAGTATAAATCTTCCATAATTTCTTTTTAATAATTTCCCCCAAAATCTAAACTTATTTATAAATGGAACTTTGTGTGTGTGTGTGTGTGTGTGTCCGTTACTTATAGACTCCGAAACAGCTGAACAGATTTTCTTGAAAATTTACACTGTTGTACTATAAGCTTCTGTGAGTGTTCTTAGCTAGGTTTTGTGTCGAGGTACCCCCCAATAAATATTGAAAATCAATAATCGAAAAAATCAGGTTATAGAAGGAGTTTCTTTTTTTTTAATCGTTTCATCCCAAGCAAGGCATTCCACTGCCACCATTGCGCATAGGGCTACATAAGGGGAGGTAAAGAGCAGGAGTGGTTAGATGTAGGAAATGTCAGAAGGAAGGTTGGGTAAGGATACCAAGGATGAGGGTTGGACAGATGGGAAGAGTGTTTGAAAGAATGGGAGCGAGTTAGTGTGTTAGGAGGTGTCTATTGACCTTACATTTAAACTTCCTGGAGATTGTAGCCATCAGGGAAGCAATCATGTGGAAATGAATTCCACAGTCGGGAAGTGCGAGAAAAGAAACTATTGGAGTAGAAGTTGCGGTTGCATTTTATCGGTTTCACTGTAAAAGGGTGGGATCTAGTTGCTAATCTAGTTTCTCGTGCACATTCATATCTAGGGGGCAGCAGTGTTCTAAGTTTATTGGAGCAGAAGCCGTGAAAATATTTATAGAAGAGACAGGGAAGCCACGTCGCACTGGTGAGTGAGAGACTGCAGGCGGTCTGCCAAGTTGGTATCGATCACATTACAGACCCTACGCTGTACCTTGTCGAGAAGTTCGAGGAGAATAGCAGGGGCACCTGACCAGATATGGCAGCAGTATTCAATGCACAGGCGGATGGTAGATTTATATATGTGCAAGATAGATTCAGACGGAAAAACTTCTGGGCCCTGCACAGAGAACCGACTTTCATAGCAGCCGATTTAGCAATGGATTCGATATAGTCATTCCATTTGAGGTCCGCTGTAAGTGTGAGACCAAGGAGGCATAGTGATTTACTCTCTGGGAAGGCAAGCCTGGTCCATGCTAATAGGAGGTAGATGTGATTGTCTATGATGGTTAATTGATAGTAGCTTCATTTTAGAAGCATTAAAATTTACAAGCCATTTCTTACTCCAGTCCACTATGGATTGGAGGTCCTTTTCAAGCTCGGCTGCAAAGTTAGCTTTCACGCCTACACCAGATTTTTGATCGAGACGAGAGTAGATTGTGGTGTCATCGGCATACATACCTACTTGGGATCTTATGGAATCAGGGAGATCATTTATGTATATCAGAAAGAGCGTAGGACCTAGGATAAAGCCTTGAGGGACACCTGTGTTCGTATGGTAGTTCTGGGAGGCATGTCCGTTTAATACCACCTTCATTGTGCGGTTAGAGAGGAATGACTGGATTAGTTCAAACAATTGTCCAGTTATACCATAGCTCCACAGTTTGCATAGAAGGCCAGCATGCCAAACTCTGTCGAACGCTTTAGAGATATCCAAGGCAATGGTTTGGGCTTCACCATTCCTGTTGAGTGCCTGCCTGATTTTAATCAAATTTGATACACTCATAGACAAAGACATAAGAAATGATATTCAGAAGTTTCAAGGTTGCAGTTCTTACAATAGTGCAGAAAATCGATAATATATACATATATATATATATATATATATATATAAAATACAAGATGTTTGTGTGTGTGTCTGTTTATCTGCCTGTATATCTGTATTTTTTTCAGCCCTTTTATTTTAGTTTTTGCTTTGGGTTTGGCTCTAAGTAGGTATAATTGTAGTTCTTAGTCTCAGCCATGATACCATTTACTCAGAGGACTTAATAGCCTTCAAAATTCAGTTTACGATGAAAAAACTTATATGATATCGATACCAAGAAATCAAAATTTGACTTACATCCATTCATTTTTCTTTCAGTCTACGGTTTCACTTTAACTGGAAACAACTATTGCTTTTTAGTCTCAACTATTGCTTAGGTTTCCCTAGGGATAGTTTTCCCAATCATTATAAATTGCTACTAAACCAAAATATTAACCTAAACACTCTTGTATAGGGTTTTTGGTGATATTACCATCAGGTTGAAGACTACATCTGGTTCAAGGACAAAAAAACTTCAGATTTCTCTTGATCTGGTTAAATAACATCTTTGAAACTCTCCAACAAAATTTATATTTGATTTAATTCCACATTCAGGATTACAAAATGAAGGAAGAATAAGAAATGACAACAATACAGCTTTGAAACAACAGGAATAATATATATATATATATATATATATATATATAACGGAAATTAACGTATTTTAACAAAACTTGGTTATAAACAACCGACAATTTGAAATGAATTGTTTGAATATTAGTTTTTATTGATACGCTTATTTAAGTAGATATTCTGTTTTTTTAATTAAACAGTATTATATATTTATTTTTACATAGTAAAAATTTAAAAAAAGAATTGAAAAAATGTTTTCTAGGTGTTTTGTTGGATGAGTTGGGTCGGTGTTCTAAGGTCAAATCAAAATTTCAAATGAAAAATGGGCCAAAAACAGTATCTAAGAATTTCCATGTTAAAAACCAATATTGTGTCACATCCGGCTTCAGAGGGAGGGGAGAGGGTTTCTGTTTAATATCCAGAGTTATGAAAGACCTTGCAATTGTCAAGCTTTCTGTCGTCAATTAGAGTACAACTGTCTATGAACAGAGATTCAGCTGAGAAAAATAAACAATTTAAATGTACTCGATTCCACAGTTGAGATGAGTAAATTTTGATCCTTGGCCAGTGTAAGCACTCTGGGTTCCCACGTTAAGCCCAACCTTGTGTCACATCCTGTCTTTGTGGGGAGACTTTGAGTTTTAAGAGAGCTCTGATAAAGAGTTCATTATAATACCGGTGGAATCAGGTTTGACATCATATTATAATCATTAGTAACAAGTTATAACAGGAGTTATTGAAAGACATGCTCCTTCGTATCCCGAAGGAGAAATTTAGGATTGAGTGGAATCAGTGATTAAGAAACAAAACTGAACACATTGTAAATTATTTTAATGTGAGAAAACAAGTTTAGTGTATTTACATTATTCGGACTAATGTCCTCATCTTTGTTGCCATTTCTACAACATTTAAGCCAATGTACACTCTGACTTTCTTCAGGTGGTAGGAATTTTGAACTGAACACTTTATTACAACACCTGGGGTACATGGTCTTCATTCCTTGCATAGTAGTGCCTCTTTTAATAATCATGAGTTATCTCCCTCTAATCCAGTATGTTACTTGTTCACCACTGCTGTAGCCTGGTATTGAACTCAAAACTCTTTTAGGTCAAGTCACAAGACTTAACCAACGTCTATATTCACTGAGCCTTAAGGATACATGATCTAGTGGATATAGACGAAAGAAGAAGACCGGAACGTACAACGGCCGAAACGTCATACAAATAGCAACAAAGATGAGGACAACAGTCCAAATAATGTAAATACTGTAAATACTACCTCATCTCAAAATTAGTGACAAATAGAATGATCTATTATTAAACTTCGTACAAATGGCAACAAAGATGGGGACCATAGTCCAAATAATGTAAATACTTTAAATACTACCTCATCTCAGAATTATTGACAAATAGAATGATCTATTATTAAACTTTTTAAAAATGGCAACAAAGATGAGGACATTAGTTTAAATAATGTAAATACTACCTTATTTCAGAAATATAGACAAATAGAATGATCTATTATTAAAGGTTGTACAAATTGCAACAAAAATGAGGACAATAGTCCAAATAATGTAAATACTACCTCATCTCAGAAATATAGACAAATAGAATGATCTATTATTCAATGTTATACAAATGGCAACAAAGATGGGGGCATTTGTCCTAAAAATGTAAATACTGTAAATACTACTTCATCTCAGAATGATTGACAAAAGACAATTTTAGTCTTGTGTAAATGAAAGGATGGGAAGTTGTGTAGAGCATGATTGCCGACATCCGGAAAGGACATGGCATCTAGAACATACTTATCGCACATTATCTGCGAAGTGCAAAAATTTCAAAAGTAAAGGATAAAAAAGAAACAGAATAATTAACAAAATATTTTTAAAATAATAATTTTCTTACCTTATCTGACAAACTCTAAAATCTAATTTTTGTTTCTTATGTTCAGACAAATACATCAACTGAAGGTGTCAATTTTCATTATGAGAATTTAGTTTGTTATCATTAACTTTGTTGCATTAAGAAAAAATATTTGCACCTTTGTAGAATATATATATATATATATATATATATATATATATATATATTCACATCTTAACTTATTTATGAATGGAACTTTGTCTGTGTGAGTGTGTGTATCCGTTACCTATAGACTCCAAAACGGCTGAACCGATTTTCTTGAAAATTTACACAGTTGTACTATAAGCGTCTGCGAATGTTCTTAGCTAGGTTTTGTGTCGAGGTACCCCCGATAAATATCGAAAATTGATAATTGAAAAAATTGGGTTATAGAAGGAGTGGTCCGATTTTAATCAAATTTGATACACTCATAGATAAAGACATAAGAAACGATATTCAGAAGTTTCAAGGTTGCAGTTCTTACAATAGTGCAGAAAATCGATAATATATATATATATATATATATATATAAAAGGCAAGATGTGTGTGTATGTGTCTGTTTATCTGTCTGTATGTCCTTAATACAAATCCACAATTTCTATCCAATTCTCACCAAACTTCACACAAATATTCTTTAGGCTGAGTCTGAGCTACAGGACTATGGATTAGTTTTAAAGCTTCCATTACACCCAAGCAATGCCGGGCTGTACTGCTAGTATATATATATATATAGTTTTAAGGTGTGTTACATTTATAGGAAAAATGCTCAATATCAGAGACACAGTGTATGTAAATATAAAAAACACAATGTCGGTTTTTAATATGGAAATTCTTATACTGTTTTTGGCCCATTTTTCATTTGAAATTTTGATTTGACTTTGGTACACCGACCCAACTCATCCAACAAAACACCTAGAAAACATTTTTTCAATTCTTCCTTTAAATTTTTACTGTTTTATTTTAAATGGTCACTTGTTCACTTGTATTTTTACAGTAAGTATTTATATGTAAATACCATAACTCAATACCATCCAGTCAGTACCGAATAAGTTTGTAGTATATTTTAAGATATAAGCCTTAGCTTTTACATGCTTGTTATGAAATGAAACATTGCAAGTCAATTGACCAATAACAAATAATTTCTCACCTGACACTTCACATGTGATTTTCAAAGTTCTTTTTTATATAATTTTTTTATTTGCTTTCCATGTAGTTTCACAGATTATTCTTATATCACACTACCAGTGTCTTGTTGAATTTTTACATCCACATTATTAATTTCTTCATACGCAATTTTTTTTGATTTTCTATAATTATTTTTCCATTTCAATGCTGTGCATGAAATTTTTTTGTGAAAACTTTTCCTTGCTTTAATTTTACAGTGTGACTTTTTATGTCCTAATTTTCCAAACTTGAAACACTTTAAATTATAAAAGAGATAGTCATCACCATCCACACTGAAACGTGAATTTATTTTTCTTTTTCCATGTTTTTCTTATATATATGATTTATATATATGCACACTAGTTTTTTAGTTTCAGATTTAGGTTTCTCTGACATTCATCTGATATTTCTTGTAGTGTTAGTTTTTGGTTCTGTTCCAGTTTCATTAGGATTCTAGCAAGTATTTCTGTATCTTTTTTATTGCTGTTAACCCTTGAATAAAAATGAATCCTTTAAATATATCCAGAGATTTTGTCTTCTTCTTTCATCAGATTCATACACTTCCAGTAAGTACTGAATAACAAACTTTTCAGTTAAAAATTTTAGTCAGAATATTTACCAATTCTTTATGAGGAATTTTTCCTGATTTTCTCAGTAGTACAAAATGACAATATTTTTCATGTTTTACTGTTGTTAACTTTTTTTCTTCTCTCCCTAATCACAGCATTTTTCATGGCAAACTTGCACATATCTTCTAAAATAAGTAAAAAATTGTATATGAATTAAGCTATGGCATTTGCCACCACACCTGGAATTAAAGTAATTTGAGAATTTTTTATTTTCTTCTGAATTATTTCAGTTAAGTTTTGTTGCTGTTTGTGATGTTTCAACAACTGCTTCTGTTGTAGCAGTTGCATTTTTACCACTTAAGGCTAATAATTTTTCCTTCAGCCTCAGTGGATAAGGCTGAGTGCTTTGCTCACAGATTATTCTTATATCACTACCAGTGTCTTGTTGAATTTTTACATCCACATTATTAATTTCTACACACACAATTTTCTTTTATTGAAGTCAACACTCAGAGACAACAGACTATTTCATACTAAGCACAATAACCAAGCCACTTCTGCCAAAATAATCGTTTGAAGAATTACCCACAAATTCCCCACTGATGCATATATATAAATAGCAGAGGGAAAACTCAACACATGTGGCCTGATGATTAAACTTAGCATGAAACAGTCTGTCACCCCTGTGTGTTGACTTCAGTCTTCACTCTTTTATATATATGATGTTTGGCTGGTTGTTTTGTTTTTATGGCAAATCAACCTCGGTGGGTCATTTATTGCCAACTAAACTTTTTTTTTTATTTATTGCTGGTAATACCTTTTTCTTTCAATTTAATGTTGTTGTTTTTTCAATATAAGTTTCTGTGTCTAGTAATACATTTCTCTTTTTCGAGTATCAAGATTCATTGGGATTTGTTTTTAAGGGCAGTGTCCCCATGTCCTACCCTGTTATTTAACCCATAACTGGAGGGAAGGGACAGATTAATACCTTTCCCAAGGGTACCAGTGCTTAAGTGAATGCAGGGTATTCAACAGGAATTTGAACTCGGCTCACTGATTTCTCTTTCCAAGCCAATATCCAATGCACCACAATGCACATCCATCACTAACGCTTACAGCACCTGGTATTCCCAAGTGGTCACCCATCTAAGTACTGACCAGGCTCAACATTGCTTAATTCCAGTGATCGAGTGAGAACCGGTGTATTCAATGTGATAGACTGTAAGCCTTTATATATATGTATATATGTGTGTAAATATAAATATAAATATATATATATATATATATATATATATATATATATATATAAGTCATCCACATACAAGCCTGTTTCACTGTATCACAGCTCATCAGTGTGGCTAGACACATCCACTTGCTTCTGGCCGGGATCGAAACTCAACCATGTGAATTTGTAGATATACAGATGACAATATACATGTATGAAAATATTATTCAGGTGTTAATAAAAGAGTGCTCAATGTAGTATATATTTTTTTAATCGTGTCACCCCAAGCAAGGCATTCCACTGCCACTATAGCGCAGGGGGTTACATAGAATGATTGGATATAGGAAATGTCAGAAGGAGGGTGATAGACGAGTTAGGATGTACATAAGGAGAGAGTTGGAGAGAGTGGGTGTGAGTTAGTGTGTTAGGAGGTGTCTATTGACTCTACATTTAAACTCCTGGAGGTTGTAGCCATCGAGAAAGCAAGCATACAGTAGGGAATTCCACAGGCGGGAAATACGAGGAAAGAAGCTGTTGGAGTAGAAATTGCAGTTACATTTCATCGGTTTCACTGTAAAAGGGTGGGACCTAGTTGCCAATCTAGTATTTCATGCAAATTCACATCTAGGGGCACCAGTGATTTAAGTTCGTCAGAGCAGAAGCCATGAAAGTATTTATAGAAGAGGCACAGGGAAGCCACGTCACGCCGGTGAGAGAGTGACTGCAGGCGGTCAGCCAAGTCGGTATCAATCACATGACAGATTCTTCACTGTATTCTGTCAAGAACCCCGAGGAGAACAGCAGGGGCACGCAACCAGATGTGGCAGGGTGCCCCTGCTGTTAGACTAATTAATTATATATTAATAAATATATATATATTATTCTACATCTGTGGCATGACTCAGAGTTTCATGTGTTATGCAATCATCAGGTGCATATTTGAAACTGATTGTTTAAGAAGTTCGAATTTAAGATTACTCAATGTTCATGGAAATTAAATCTTATAATGTTAAAGTACTATTTATTAATTTGTCAAAAGTAAAATTCAAATAGGCAAAAATCACATGGAGGCTAAAAAATAAAAATCTTAAATTAAAAATCATTATTAAAATACAGGGAGATGAATTCAAAGGGGCAGAATTTGTAATTATTAATAGTAATATCTACTGGGGAAAGTAAGGGATTGAGAATGAAAGTGACAAACATATAGAGAAATCTATATCACTCTAAGAATTTAAGTATTTTTTCTATGGCCATTAAATCATTTTTTTTATTTTGTAGATTAGGGTTATTTATTCGATTTAAGATGACAAGCTTTTCTAAAAGACATAAGTTACATTTATCTCCTTTTCCATTATATGGTTTGATTTTAATGACAATATTCCAGGTCATAATTGGGTGGTTGTTTTTAACTTTCAATAATATATAGATAAAGCAGTGATTTTGCTGTATTTGCTGTTGTTTAAAGACAATATATGATTATTAAAATGGTATTTCCACTTATTTGGAGTTGCTCTCATATAGAATTTATTATCATCATCTGAATGGATGGTAGCTTTATAAATGATACTTTCAAGTATACACTAGCCATTCAATGGGCAGGTCTTATATTTTCAGCAGTTAAAATTATTTTTATTTTTAAAAGGGTCACTATTATTATTAGTAGAGTATTAATAATTATGATAATGCCCCTGCATTTTAATAATTTTTTTAATTTAAAATTTTAATTTGAATTTTAATTTTTTTATCTCTATTTAATTTTTGTCTTTTTAAATTTTACTCTTGACAAATTTAAAAATTGTACCCTAACATTATAAAATTTAACTGCCATGAACATCAAATGATCATAAACTCAAACCTCTTAAACGTTCAGTTTATAATATGCACATGATGATAGTTGATTTACTAAGCGCCGCTTAGATGTGAAAGAAGGCCGATGGTATGAGGTACCCAATGAGGATTGAACTCACTACTTAGTTGTAATAGGTTCTAGCAAAACAAGCTTGCTAACCATTACATCATGTCATGGTGCCAAAGCACATGATGATAGCATAATGCATGAAATATGAAAATCCAAATTGTGCCATCAACATAGGATAATATGTATATTTATTGATATATATATATATATATATATACACACACACACACACACACACACACACACATGTATGGACAACATATATATATTTATATACACATACACATCTATGGACTAATATATATATATATATATTTATATAAGAAAAATTAAGACAGACACGTTATTTCATGTTGAATCGGAAGCATAGGCCTATTTCAGGCGAGCCATCATCAGCTTCCGTCATTATTTAATGAAGGATTCTACACAAATGAGATTCACAAAAACCTAAGGAAATGAATAAAAAAATACAAAAAATAAAGGTTGCTCCCTTAAAAAGAAAATTATGAACAATGCATCCATTTGGCGAACACATATACATATTCCTACACAATCATATATACGCCACATATAACACAAAACAGATGATATGCAAAACCGATGACTTGCAACAAAATATATTTATATATGTATACACATTTATATATATATATATATATATATATATATAAGGTTTTTCACACATGAAATGATGCATTTTGTGGTTGCTCATTGATTTAGTTGTCTCATGAAATAACCTCCTTAGTATCTCAAATATCTTGACTCTTTTTCTGTCTTGATAATTTTTTTCAATATATTGTTACTCATATACCCAATGAAACCACGTTAATTAATCTTACTGTATGAGTACAAACTGGGAGAAACGAACCATTTTTTTTGCATCGAATCATTACTTGCAATGAGAAATGGATACTCTTTGACAACAATAAGAGAGTAGCCTAGTGCTTAGATGCAAGTGAATCGCAAAAAATTACCCAGAATCTTCACTGCTCCCAAAAAAGTTAAAGGTCACTTTCTGGTAGTTTTTTAAAGGGGTAATTCATTATTCATTCTTACCTCAAGGGAAAACAATAACATCAAACTCATATTGTAAAGAAATTGAGTGAAAAATTGCAAAAGAAAGATCCTAAATTTGTGAAGGCTCAATTTTGTTGCACAATAAGACACAGCCACATGCTTCTCAGCAGCATAGTCTGAATTAGGAAATTTTGCCTCATCTTCCATATTCACCTGATATCTATCCTATTAATTAATATCTGTTTAAGCATTTCATACCCAATAAAACATTCTATAATAAGGAAGAGGTAATCGAAGCATTTGACCTGTTTATCACATCATAGAATAAGGATTTTAAAGATGTGATCAATAATTTAGGGGTATATTAGAAAATATTCCTTCATTAACTTGGTGCCTATTCCAACTAAACAAATTAGTTATTTAACATTTCCAAAGAATTTTATCCATTTTCTGTAAAGTGTGCCATTTCATGTGTGATAACCTCATATATATATATATATATATTAAGAGAAAATTTTCAAAATTCAAAGGTGTCGGATGTACATTTCAACATAGGATCTCTAATAGAGATTCTACATCACATCAGCAACATTGTTTTTTTCCAAATGGCAAGGCCCTGGGGTAGAGTGTGGAGGGGTTATTGGTTAACAACGGTCACAAAGTAGAACAGGACAGAACTGGTAGTCGCGGGGGTTACAGGGAGTTTAAACGGTATATTTAGGAAGGGGAGGAATAGGAGTTCATATTTTATAAAGATAGACAACTAAATGAGTTAAATTACTTTTTAAGGTTAAGATTTTGGGCTGTTTGAAGAGGTGTATTTAGGCAAGAAGGAATGGGTTTCAATATAAGATTTTAAAAATTTTTATTTAAGTTTATTTGATTAAAACTTTCAGGTAGAAGCGAGCTAAATGCCAATTACAGGAAGTTATCAGTTTAAAAATTATTAGAGAAAAAAAAAAATATATATATATACATATATGTGAAAATGTGTATGTATATAATTATAAATATCAATATATATATAAATATGCAATTTGTTATATATATTGTTTACATATTATATATACGTGGTACTTATTTAAAAGTGCTCAATATCAATGATAGAGCAGACATATTCATATATGAATATGAAAAAAGCACCTGCTTACAACAACATTGCAAAAAAATGCCTACTTTGCCTACATGAGAAAGTAGCAATTATATCACATACCCCGTGAGTTTCCTGAATTTATTAGAAAGACATTTCCCGGTGACAAACCGATTAGCAAAAATATTCAACAAAAACAACATCAAAATTAGTTACAGTTGCACAAAAAATATTACACAAATAATAAAAAGCCACAACAAAAAATTAACAAACTACAATAATGCAATCGAAAAAGCTCAATGCAACTGCAGAAACAGAACTACATGCCCACTCCAGAGAAATTTCCAGCAAACAAATATAGTATATAAAGCCAAGGTAAGTGCAAACAACAACACGATGTACTACATCGGTGCCACTGAGGGACCATTTAAGAAAAGAAATAACAACCACAATCTTTCATTCTCCAACAGAAAATACTTGAACAGCACTTCCCTATCAACATACGTATGGCGTCTAAAAGACAGAAATATTTCACCAACAATAAGCTGGGAAATACTGAAAAAAGCACCTGCTTACAACAACATTGCAAAAAAAAATGCCTACTTTGCCTACATGAGAAAGTAGCAATTATATCACATACCCCGCAAAAGAATTTACTAAACATGAGATCAGAAATAATTTCCAAATGCAGACATGAAAATAAATACCTATTATCACAATTTATACCAAACGGATAAAAAAAAGTAAAGAAAATCACACGTCTCTACCATAGTAAAATTAATAATTAATAAACACTAACAAGCATAACAAATTAGAATTTCCACCATGTAAATATACGCAACCACAAAAAATAATAAAACAAGCCAATAACCGACTTTAAAACAAAAAATAACAATACAGCCTTAAATAAAATAATAGCAATTCTTACCTACCATAGTTTCACACAAAAGCTATCAAAAGTACATATGTACGTACGAGAAATCGACAACTATTCGCGCGTTGACATCGCTACACACCATTCGAATATGCCAACAGAATGAGTGTGTATGTGTGCAACGGCACACATATACATATATATACCGAACCCCCGCACGATTCGCATGTGTATGTTTATGCAAACCTCAGTGACCGAACGCGCGTACGTACGTACGTGTGTGTGTGTGTGTGTGTCCTTGCGCGCGTTGATGGGTGTAGAAATGTATATATGTATATCTGTCTGCGTCTGTCGTGACGACAGATTTTTTCCCCCACTTCCACAAAAATACACGAATATAACCAATTTTTTAAAAAACATTTTATCAGTTTGACGATCGCAAAAGCGTGAAACCCAGGGTTACAAACTCACACCTATCTATATATATATATATATATATATATGTTAACCATGGTAAAAGAATCCATATTTTCTAAAGATAGGCAATTAAAGGAGCTTGGGATAGGAAGGTAGGGGGGTTAAAATACTTTTTAAGGTTAACGTTAGGGTAAAATTAAGATTAAAACTTCAATTGAATCCTTTTAATTTATATTCGAACATCTAGTCAACGAGGATTTAAATTCTAAATTTAAGTATTCGAAAAATTTGCCTTGTGGCAGCACTTACTGATGAATTCCCTCCGAAGATTCAGTAGCCGGTGTTGGTGGGGGTATTTTAATATTGAAATTTTTTCCAGTAAACATAGACAGCACCTATCACGAAAATTCCTCGGAATACGGGCTGAACCTATCAGTTTCCAGTTAATTTCAGGATCCAGCCGTTCCTCTTTCATTTTCCAGAATGCCCGCGAAAGGGCTGTCTGGTACCTCTGACCGGGGTTCGAAAAGGGGTACCTGTGGTTATACAGTCTTTGTTTGAAAGGACTGGCGGACATACCTACCGATATAGATCCGGAAGTCGTTTTTTTTTTTTTTTTTTTGTTAGATGGAGAATTAGAGATCCTATGTCGAAATGTACATCCGACACCTTTGAACTTTGAAAATTTTCTCTAATTTATATTGGCTCTGTATTCTTAATACATTGAGCTCTTTGCCTGCATCACTTTTTAATGTTAAAATTTTTTTTAATATTGATTAGGATCAGGTTCTTGGAATTTACCTTCCTACTCTTCCACTTCAGATTAAAGTAAAACAAAAAAAAAACAATATATATATATATATATATATATATATATATATATATAATTATGAATTAAAAGTACATTGCTACACAGAAATGTCTATGTTTGGAGATTTCTAATGTGTCTGAATGCACTTTTAATTCATAATTATATGATTATATTTTGCTCTACAATATTTATTGTATGGAGCACTTTTTATAAAAAAAGTAAATGCCAAGGAACTCAAAATCATAAAACCTTGGGTTCTCTTTACCTGGATATATATATATATATATATTAGACATCCATATGCAAGCCTGTTTTGCTGTATCTCAGCTCATCAGTGTTGCTAGACACATTCACTTCCTTCTGGCCGGGATCGAAACTTGATTGATTTGGTTTCAGTAGGAGTTGCTACCCACTAAGCCATAGGGGCATAAAATTAGAGAAGGGAAATTTTTAATGTGTTGTATATAAGCAGTGTATACACACACCAGTCACCGATAGAACTCAATTCATTTCTGAAGAGTATATATATATATATATATATATATATAGGGTTTTCTGAAAGTTCATGCTGATTTTTAGTTGCTCATGTTCTAACATGTTAGAAAATGTCGACTTTATCAGCTGGTATAATTGGCTTACATTTCTGATTATAGAATACTTCAAACTGTCTCTTGGGAAAGTCAATTTAAAATTATTTATAATACATATGTTGCATGCAAGAGTATAATAACTCTAGCTTATGTATATTAGATTTAAAATGTTGATTTGTGAATCTGATGTCAGAGTGATTGTGAGCTCAATTCCTGGGCCGAGTAGTGTGTTTTTGCACTTTGTGTAAACAGGTGTGCAATATCTGGGCAGTAGTAAAAATACAACTAGATGAGATATCCCGAGATATGGGCAATGAAAATCAAACAACAAAAAAGTAAGAATACCAGAGTTTCTTCTTTTTTCTCTATATCTCATTTTCTGATGAAACTTTAATAGCAGCAAAATATGTTAGATTGATAAACACATTCTATTTATACCATTTTCTCATATATATATATATCTGTAAAAATATACTCAGTTTTGATCTGAGATTAAGGACAGAATGGTTAAATAAAATAAAAACAAAAGGAAAACCTGTATTTTAAATCGCCTTCGCGTTTTATCCTGTAATGGACTTTATCAAGGCAAAAAGACGAAATGAGCTTTATTCTAAATTACATATTTATAAACAAACAATGTTGGCAACCACACAGATGCTCACAAATCATTTCAAAAGATTAACAGAATATTTCAGATTTTAGAATTTCTTCATGTGTAGTGCAAAGCCACGAGATGTTTTTTTCTTGTCTTTATTTTATTTAACCATTCATGGTCGAGTGGTCTAAGACATTGCCAGATCAAATGGTAGCTTCCCCTATGTAAATAGGGGTCGCAGGTTCAAATCCTGCTGGATAGCACACATTTTCGTAATAAAAATTTATCGTAAATAATCAGGCCGGTAGATATAAATATAAAATACTGTTTAATTAAAAACAGAATATCTACTCAAATACGAGTATCGGTAAAAATAATGTTCAAAATAATTCATTACAAATTGTCGGTTGCTTATAACCAAGTTTCGTTAAAATTTGTTAATTTCGTAACATGTTTACATTTGTTGATATTACGATACATTGCAGAGCAGATATGTTTGTTTACGATGAATCAAAAATTGTGTTCTATAAGCATGATGAAAACTTCATCTGATCAGGAGGCTATCTATGGTCTAGCAGCCTAAGACGTTACTATATCAAATGGTAGCTTCCCCTATGTAAATATGGGTCGCAGGTTCAAATCCTGCTAGATAGCACACATTTTCGTAATAAAAATTTATCAGGCCGGTAGATATAAATATAAAAATACTGTTTAATTAAAAACAGAATATCTACTTAAATACGAGTATCGGTAAAAATAATGTTCAAAATAATTCATTACAAATATATATATATATATATATATACTTAAATACGAGTATCGGTAAAAATAATGTTCAAAATAATTCATTACAAATATATATATATATATATATATATATATAATGAATTATTTTGAACATTATTTTTACCGATACTCGTATTTAAGTAGATATTATGTTTTTAATTAAACAATATTTTATATTTATCATAAATAATCAGGCCGGTAGATATGAATATAAAATACTGTTTAATTAAAAACAGAATATCTACTTAAATATGAGTATCGGTACAAATAATGTTCAAAATAATTCATTACAAATTGTCGGTTGCTTATAACCAAGTTTCGTTAAAATTCGTTAATTTCCGTAACATGTTTACATTTAACCATATATATATATATATAAGAAAAAATTTGAGTTACTCTACAATTTCATGGGTAATACGTATTTCACAGCTGACCTTGCTGCTCATCAGACCCAAATAATACAACAGTTAATCTTCAAAATATTCCAGACAATAATTACACACAGACGTTCACGTGGAAAGCAATTAGTCAGAAGACAGTTCCACAAGCAAGGGGTGAGAAAAGAAACTTTTAGGATGGAATGTTCGATTAAATCTTGCAGTTTTAGCTGTTAAATGATGAAATTTGTCTGACAATCTAGTCAGTCAGTTAATTGCTATACAAGATACATGCTAGGGCAATCATGTCTCGTTTGTGACATGACTGACTAGGCAAAAAATTTTCCTACAATAGGTTGTCATTACTTTCTGTAGTAGACCAGTTTTCAAACAAGGCTATAGAACCCAATCTATCCTGCTATTCAACCCATAGCTGAAAGGGACAGGAGATGGATTAATGCTTTCCCCCAGGGAATTTGTGCGTAAGTGAATGAAACGAATTTGACTGGAATTCAGGTTTGGCTCATTCGGAGCTGATGTCTTTTACACCACAATGCGCATCACCAATTTATTATTGCACTTAAATTTATAAAGTCAGGGTAATGAAGAGAAAAGGTCATCAGAACATTTACCCCGAATGTTGTTGTTGCACCTGCTTGCATTCAAGCATTGTGATCATCATCCTTTTCTTTCTCTTCTCTGGTGGTAATGACAAAGATGGCTATGAATCAAAGAGAGTTTGACAAAGCCATTCACATGAATCTGATTTTGATGGACAGCTTTGCACAACAACAAAGCCCCCACACTTGGCCAGAAGCGCTTCACTCACAGCTCAGAGGAGACTGAGACACGTGATATCTGGCTGAACTGGTTGCATCGAGTTGTTGAATGCTTTATCTGTCATTGTCCATTGTCTAACCCTAACCCTGTCCAGCTTGTCTATGCAAGCCTAACTGGCACTTTTCTTCTCTGTCAGTTTGGTTGTTAGAATTGCATAGATCTCTGCCTTTTCTGGCATTGGGATCATCAGGGGTGGTCATATTCAGTCTGGTCCTTCCTCTTCAACCTTACCACTATGGTGGCGGGGAGGGTGGCTGACATGATTTGAATGTCTAGACAGCTTTTTTCTTGGAATCACTCAGACAAGTACGCCCACTACAATGACAAGGGATGACAATATATATTTTACTCGAGCACCATGAATATTTTTTAATCATTTCCACAAGTCTGCTTTCCCGACAGCTACAATCTCCAGGTGTTTAAATGTAGGGTCAATAGACACCTCCTATCACACTAACTCCCAATTATTCTCAGAACACTCTCATCTACCCAACCCTCATTCGTAAGTTGCATTTTGCGAGTAGAGGGGCTACAAGGTACATTCTGCAGAGGGGGCGAGATGTTGCTAAGCACGACACTGTGAATCATTTTATGCTGAAATGCACATATTTTGAATGCAGGTGTATGCCTTCAACTACAGATTAAACATATTGTTGGCAATTTTACTATAAATAGGTATTGGTAGTTTTTTTTATATTAAATGTATTGCTGGTATTTTTATACTTTCATATTGTTTTGCTTTCGTTTAGGGGTTTACTAATACCTGGGACCCTCACAGGTGCTACCACCTTTGGTCATAGTGGACATGAGAATAACAGCAATTAAGAGGTGGCTCCACACTTCTCAAAAACTCAATCAGCAACCTGGCTGCCAGATGTAGTTTATCATCATGCCAAGGACTAGTGTTAATTTCTGGAATTAGTTTTTAGTTATAACAATGGTCAACATGATTTTTGATGCCAAGAAACAAAACATATTTTTATCTAATTTGATCCAAAAAATGACCTTAAATTTTCATTTTTAGCTACCATCTTTGCTGTGCTGAAATTGTCAGTTTTGGAAAAAAAGATAAATTAACATTCTCGGCTGATTGCAACATTTAGTTAATAAAGGTCATCAAAACCCATCAATTTTCAGGTAGGCTGAAGTAATTTATGCTAGCCACTGGAAATTATTTTTTTTTATATAAAAATATAGTTTTTTGGGTCAAACCTTTTAAAAAAGACTTACCAATTTATCACCAAAATTCAAATTAACTGATAACTTTATCAGTAACTTGCTAATATGAGTATTAATGTTCATTTTTTACAGAACCATCTAGATAAATTTCCAGATAATTGCAGCAATGCTTAAACTTTAACTCTTCTCTTATGTAGCCACCTGTGCACCAGTGGCGGTACCGCGTTGCTTTGGGTGAAATGATTAAAATTAGAAAAATATTGGCCAGAAGACACCTCTGGAGACTAACACAGCAACACAACCAATATAGTCCACTATAAAATAATGATTGTGATTGCCCAGCACTACTTAAGACTACATATTTATGAGCATATGATGCCTTGACTATGTCTCACATTTACTTCGTTTAGGGACAGGTAAATATTGGCCAGTTATATTTAAGTTTATAAGCATTTAATTTGGACTTGGCCTCTTCTTGTGTTGGGGATTTTTATTTCTTTGCAGACAATATATTTGAAGGATTTTAGATCCACTAAGAGGCATGGATAGGTAAATATGGGTCATTTATAGTTCAGCATTTAATCACTCACTTGGTTTGTGGATAGGTAAATATTGGTCACTTATAATTTAATCCCTATGTATTTACTTAAATCATAGATATGTCATTATTAATCATTTACAAGGGTGATTCAATAAATAAGGTGAATTTTTCGGTATAGGGACTTCTAATACAGATAGAAGCTTACTTCTTTTTTTTCAATGTAGTCTACCAGCAGTGTCTCACTCTTTTCTCATCTGTGCACAAGCTTCCGTATTCCTTCAGTGTAAAATTCTTTGGAATGATGTCTCAGTTAATCGCTCACAGCGCTTTTGACTTCATCATCACTTTCAAACTTCATGCCTCTTGTGAACGCTTTCAAGGGATTAAACAGGTGAAAGTCTGAAGAAGCAAGGTCTGGGCTGTAAGCAGGTTGAGGGAGCAATTCCCAGCCCAGCTCAGCTCATTGATGGTCTGCACCGTTTGGGCTGCTGTGTGAGACCCTGTGTTGATTTCGAGTAGGCAAGGTCATCATGGACAATTTTGTGTGCTGTTCCAACAGATAGGCCCAAAGTCCTTGCAATGTCATCCACTGTCACCCTTCTGTCAGACTAAATGAGATCATTTTCTGATTCGATCACCTCAGGAGACCTCACTTATATAGATCTTCCAGGCCTGTCTTCATCCTCAACACTGCTCCATTTTTCATTAAACAATTTAGCCTATTTTTTGGCTGAAACATGTGGCACCATACACAATTAACATTCTCTTATGAATTTCAACTGGTTTGCACCCTTCAGCAATCAAAAACTTGATAACTGACCTCTGTTCAATCCTAGAGCATGCTTCTTGGTCAGCCATCTTTGTTAATCTCCAAAATTCTCAATGTTTTTTTTCAATCTGCAAAAGAAATTCAATCCCTTTGAAAAAGAAGTGAAGGAAAAAAATATTTTAAAAAGTAAACTTCTATCTGTATTAGAAGTCCTTATACCGAAAAATTTGCCTTATTTTATGAATGACCCTTGTACATTCAATTCTGTAAGCATTTGTTTAGTAGGTAGTCTTTTTAGTAAGGATTTTACCTCCTATTATGTGATACTATTAGAATATTCTTTATTTTAGGGTTAATCTGATAGCAAATTTAACAAGTAATGATTTGGTACAAGGTATTAAACTGGCCTAAATTCTTCAGATTTTTTATTTGGTAGGCAGAAGAGAGTGTTATATTCTCATTGTTTGGAAATGTCCAAATCAAATTGAATTTGTCTACTTTTGGACCTTACAGTGTCTGTTCCTGGCTTTCTTTTTTAATTCAATTGTCTTGTGTTTTTGTCATTCAGTGAACGCTATATCAAGTTAATACTTTCTCACATCATTTATTTTAATCTTAATTGCTGATAATGTTTCGTGATTTTGTAGAGTTTTGACAAAGACACATGCCATTTTCCCTATGCATAAAACAGTCACAATCAATAAAATGTTGTTTTTTTTTTCTCTCCAGATGCTAAATTGTAATTTACCATGACCTTGCTTGATTATCACAGATTTCCAAAGCACCATCTGTTATCCATTTGCTCAAATCCCAGGATGATAAACACTCTCCATTTTCTTCTTTAGCTGGATTTTGGCATTGATTTGGAAGCTGACCAATTTGTTGGTGGCTCTTCCTTTTCAAAAGAACATGCGGTCTCTTTCACCACTAATGGGAAGTCATCATCATGGATTTTTTTTTCTTTTTATATTCTTCATGCATTATAATTGCAAATATGCATTTATGGATATCAGCTTTTAGCGGACATGAAGGAGACTACCACCATTTTTAAATTTGTTGTTTTTCATTTTTGTTTTTACTTTGTTTCAGTGCAATCCTATCGATTACGCCCTAAACTTTCCGATTGACAAACAAAATTTTGAAAAATTTCAATATTTAAACTATTTTAGGGGGGTTTAATTTTTCACACAACATTATAGTAAATTGATCCTCCATTTTGGAACCACTCACCGGTATGACATTACCACCACTTGTAAATTTGTTGATTATCAATTTTTTTTTTGTACTTTTTTCAATGCAATCTTATCTATTAAACCCTAAACCTTTTGTATAACAAAGAAAATTTGGAAAAATTTCAATATTTAAATAATTGGGGGGGGGGGGGGCTCAGTTTTTCATACAATCATATAGTAAATCGATCCTGTGCAATTAACTTTTTTGCTTGTGCATATTCAACAACTGAATCCTTTGCGAAATTTTTGAATAAAGCCATTCTTGGAGTTTCCGAGGAAGATGTCATCGTAAGAACTGAAGAAAATTTGAAAAAGACAAAAACAAGAGTAACAACTCGTCCCAAAAAAACAAAACAAAGTGACCCCAACACCAGTGGTTCTAAAATGGAGGAAATTGATTTGCTATAACATTGTATGAGAAACTGAGCACCCCCTAAAATTGTTTAAATATTGAAATTTTTCCAAATTTTTTGTTTTGTCAATTGAGACTTCATGTAATAATCAATAAAATTGCACTGAAACAAAGTAAAAAAAATGAAAAACAACAAATTTCAAGGTGGTGGTTGTCTCCTTCAGGTCTGGCCAGCTTTTTTTTGTTTTCTTGATTCACTTTCCAGGCTGATAATAGTTACACTACCTAGTGGCCCTTGTATTCCATCACATCTAGAAAAACATTTCAAACTTAAACATCTGATTCTGGGTATGACGGTAAACTGCATCTGACAGCAAGGCCCTCTGATTGGGAGGTTGTGAGGAGCATGGAACCACCTCTTAATTGCTGCTGTTCCCAGGACTACCCTGATGCAGAATGGTAGCACCTGTTAGGGTTCCAGCTATGGGCAAATAGTTAATCCCCAAATTGGGGTCAAAACACTATGAAAGTATAAAATACACTTTTATAGAAATATGAAATATATATACATAAAAATAGACTTTTATCAAAAGATATACATTTTTGAAGGAAAAAAATTATTGCCATAATACATTTTTGAAGGAAAAATTTATTACTAGCAATATATTTTTAAATACAAAACTAGGAGACATCTTCAGTTTTCTAAAATAAAAAAAAAATTAATCAAAATCTGACTAAACCACCCTTCTCACGATAACTGAACGTTAAAAAAATACCTTTAAAACCCTACCTTTTTTGGCAGAGGTTGATATGTTGTTAAATGAAACTCAAACAAACAAACAAACTTTAACATATGAAATTCATTCACAAATTGGCCTTGCAGTGATACAGGATGCTCATATTTTTGGATCATGTTCTTTTTGACTAATCTAATGAAGGTGGTCAATTCTTCATCTTCGGAAAGAGATGAAGTTCGATATCAAAGCAACATTTTTCTGTGATCTGTTCAGGAACTTAACGCACAAGCTATAACACTTGAACTATTCATCCACAAACTTGGTCTTCTGGGGATTAAAAATGCTCATCTTGTTTGGATAATGATCAGTTTTGTTAATCTAATGAAAGTAGTCATCTCTTCATCTTCAAAAGGAGACTAACTTTGATATGATTGTATCAAGCCCTAACATTTATACCATACACCCACAAATTTTGTCTGACGGGGATTAAGAATGCTCATCTTGTTTTAATTATGTTTGCTAATCTAATGCCAATTTATGGAAGCCAGTGTTAATATTTTGGCACCATTTTAAATTAAACATGAGTCCCCAAATATATATGATTTAATCAAAACAATTGAATTACAAAAAAGGTAATTAAGCTGGTAGAATTTAAAGATGGTTGATCAAGAAAATTTTGTATAAAATGATATTCTTTTCAGATACTGAGTTTAAATAAAAGACACTATCTGTAGAAAAAAGAGATGGGATTTACCTATCTGCCTGTTTCTCCCTCTGTATGGTAAAATACATTTGTTAGGTATGCTATATTTATGGTTTAAAGTGCTCAGTATCAGAGATTGAATGTATGTAAAATATTGAAGTTAACGCCTACAGACAACAGCCTGTTTCATGTTAAGCACAATCATCAGGGCATTTGATGATTGCATTTATATTTTGCTGATTAACCAACTTTTAAATATATATATATTTATATATAGTCATTTGCAGACAGATCTGTTTCGCTGTATCACAGCTCATCAATCAGTACTGTTAGACATCCGATTGCTTCTAGCCCGGATTGAAACCAGACCGAATTAACATCAGTCAGCAATTTCACCTCTGAGCTATGGGCACTCAGTAGAGGAAGGTGGACTTTAGCATGTTATATACAATGTAAACACACGCCAGTAGCTGAGAGTGTTCAAATTCATTATATATATATATATATATATATATATATATATATATTGATTGTTTAGTTACTTAATTTTTGGTCATAATAAAATTAGACCAGTGCACATTTGTATTAAAAAGTGTCCAATACCGTAGAGCTTTTTAAAAAGTGTCCAATATTGTAGAGCTTTTGAATATTTTCCATTTGTAAATCGTTTATTGTTAAAAATCATTTATTGTTTATTGAAAATCACCTGAAGACACCACTCATGGTAGAAACCTGGGTCCTGTAATAACACGTTTACAAATGGAAAAAAAAAATATATATATATATATATATCTTTATTTATCTGTAAATTCAAATAAAACTTAGTGAAGAAATAGCCATTTTCAACATGTTGAAAATGGCTATTTCCCCACTAAGTTTTATCTGAATTTACAGATAAATAAAGAAATATCCGCTCTGTAAATTGAATTGATTTGCAATGAGCTCTCTATTTGTTTTTTGTTTTTTTTTTAATCATATCACCCCGAGCAAGGTGGTAAGGCCACTGGTGTGCAGGGGGCTACATAAGAGTGAATAGATTGGAAAAGAGAAAGCCGGAAACCACATCCTAAACAGGGAACAAGGGATGAGCCTCTACACCTGTTCAATAGACGTGGGTAGAGTGTGAACCGGGTGATAGTTCAGTCTATCTACTCCAATTGAAAAAAAATAAACAAAAAATAAAGTGAAAAGATTGGAAAAGAGAAAGCCGGAAACCACATCCTAAACAAGGAACAAGGGATGTGCCTCTACACCTGTTCAATTGGATCAGTTTTAATATTTTAACAATATGACTAGGATCCACCTGGATTATTTTCCAAACTTATCCCGGATTTTACCAATCTTACCCAGAATTTTACTGCTATTATAAAATGAGAGAGACAGAAAATATTTCTATACACCAAAAGAGAGAAAACGATGGAAGTCCCTCAAACTTTCAGTTGTAACTTTGGGTTTAAGCTGGTTTGTTGATGTGGTAGACAATTTTAGACAGCTTTTTTGAACAGAATGGAATTCCACTGAAAGCAAATGTATTTACTGAACTTTTTCTTTCACCAATCCTATTTATATTGTTTCTCAGAGGCTCCAGACACGGGATTTTTCAACACCAAAATAGAACAATTCTTTTCGTTCATTACTCTTTCTCTCTGTCATCATCATTATTCACATTATTTCCCAATATATTAACAGGTGTAGATAGGTTTGCCTATTGCCTGGTTCACTCTCGTTCCTCATCTTTTAAACAAGAATATAGATTTATCACCTGTTTCCTGTTTAGGATTTTGTTTCTGGTTCCTTCTAAAGTCATCTCATTTCTTTTCATTTCCATTGGGGAAAAAAAAGTATTCAATGGAACTTATTTTGAAAATTTACAAAATCAGGAACATTATCTATTTTGCTTGTGTGGACTTATGTGTGTAGCCCACAAGAGAAACATTAATAACAGTCCCTGTTTTTAAGGGCAGCTTTATTTGGAATCCCCCAGGCAGAACATAAAAAAAAAACCTCTTAAGCTATCCACTGAAACATGTATTTATGATTTACACAAGCTGATAATTTCTTGAGTCATTTTGTTCTGCCATGAAAATGAAATTCCTCATAAATAGGTAGGGAGATCAGGTTGCTGATCACGTTTTACTTATCCAGTTGTTTTTTGTTATATATTTTATATTTTTTTATTATTAAAGAGCAGGATTTTTTTTACAAATGACAATGAACTTAATTGAATATAAAATAATGATTTCAATTATGTAAAAAAGACATAAGAAAAAAAAACAATCAACATTTAGCCAAGATAGCATTAACAAGTAAATACAAAAATACAGGTTTCTGAATGATAATATTCATCAAAACAGAACATGTAACAAGCGCATGCAAAAATTTTTGTTAATTCCATGCCTTGTGATATATTCAAAAACTGTTCAATTGAATATTAAAGAGTACTTGTCTATTTTTCTGAGACAAGGTAGTATTTACAGTATTTATATTTTTCGGACTATTGTCCTCATCTTTGTTGCCATTTGTATGACGTTTCAGCCATTGTATGCTCCGGCCTTCTTCAGGTACTATGAAATTTTGAATCGAACTCTTTATTATAGTCACTTGCGTAAAACCTCAATTGGAAGTCATTAGTTAAAGACACATGGCCCAGTGGGTATAGACGTTGGTTAGTTCCTGTGACTTGACCTAAAGATTTGTGAGTTCAATACCAGGCTACAGCAGTGGTGAGCAAGTGACTTCCAGGGTTAGAGGGAGATAATTCATGAATTCCAATCGAGGCTTTACGCAAGAAATGATAATGATATACTCCAGTGGTTGTAGTAAAGGGTTCAGTTCAAAATTCCTAGCACCTGAAGAAGGTCAGAGCATACAACGGCCGAAACCTCATACAAATGGCAACAAAGATGAGAAAAATAGTCTGAATAATGTAAATACTATTTCTAATGTAATTGATTCTGACTTGGGACTTTCACTTTCTCACTGACATGATATGGCTTCTCTCTGTCTTTTCTACAAATATTTTCATGGTAACTGTTCTGACAAGCCTTTTCCCTGGTGCCCCAACCACACAAATTTAAGCACACTACTAGATTGGCATCTACACCCCACCCTTTTACTGTTGAAATCGTTAAATGTAACTACCACTTCTGCATGAACCGTTTCTTTCCTTTCACTTCCCACCTGTGGAACTCCCTTCCATTTACTTTCTTCCCTGATAGCTACAATCTTCAAATATTTAAATACAATGTCAGTTTCTATCTTCTATCTTCTTGAATCCCATTCGTCTTTTATCCTAATCTGCAACCTATACTAGCCTAAAGGATAATTTGGCTTTAAACTGGAGCCTATACTAGCCTAAGGAATAATTTGGCCCTAATCTGCAGCTTATACTAGCCTAAAGAATAATTTGGCCTTAAACTGGAGCCTATACTAGCCTAAGGAATAATTTGGCCCTAATCTGCAGCTTATACTAGCCTAAGGAATAATTTGGCCCTAATCTTTTTTTTTTTATTTTTTTATTAATCATATCACCCTGAGCAAGGCAGTAACACTACTGATGTGTAGGGGGCTACAAATAGAAAAAGATTAGGAGATTGAGGAGAAGGATGAACCAATTAGAACGGAGCAAGAGAAGGATGGGAATACAGGTGTGTTGACAGTTGCAAAGGTGGAGAGAAAAAAAGGATATACAGGGCGGCGTGGAAAGAACTAGGGTCGAGTAGTTAAGAGATGAGTATTGACATTGCATTTAAATTCCTGGAAAGGTTGTAGCCGTCAGGAGAAAGCAAGAATAAGGAAGCGAGTTCCACAGGCAGGAAGTGCGAGAAAAGAAGCTGAAGGAGTAGAATTGTCGTCTGCATTTGGTTGATCTGTGAATGGGTGAGATCCAGATGCCAGACTGGTTGCATGAGTAAACACCTGCAGCCTATACTAGCCTAAAGGGCAATTTGGCCTTAAACTTTTTTTTTTTTTAATCATATCACCCCAAGCAAGGCGGTGACGCCACTGATATGCATGGGACTATTTAAGAGTAAAATGATTGGAAAAGAGAAAGCCAGAAACCACATCCTAAACAGGGAACAAGGGATGAGCCTCTTCACCTATTCAATAGATATGGGTGGAGTGTGAACCGGGCGATAGTTAAGTCTATCTACTCCAATTGAGAAAAAAAGAGAGAGAGGATTGGAAAACAAAACAAGAAAGCCGGGAACCACATCCTAAACAGGAAACAAGGGATGAGCCTCTTCACCTGTTCAATAGATGAGGGTCGAGTGTGAGCCAGGCAATAGTTTAGTCTATCTACTCCAATTGAGAAAAAAAAAGAGAAAAAAAAAGTGAAAGGAGATTGGAAAAAAAAAACATCCTAAATAGGGAACAAGGGATGAGCCTCTTCACCCATTCAATAGATATGGGTGGAGTGTGAACCGGGTGATAGTCAAGTCTATCTATTCCAATTGAGAAAAAAGAGAGAAAAAAAAAGTCAGAGGATTGGAAAAAAAAAAAGCAGGGAACCACATCCTAAACAGGAAACAAGAGATGAGCCTCTTCACCTGTTCAAAAGACGTGGGTGGAATGTAAACCGGGCGATAGTTTAGTCTATCTACTCCAATTGAGAAAAAAAAAATGGCTTACTAAGTTTTAACTTAGTTAAAGTCAAGTCAAAAAAGTTCTGCTAAAAATAAAATCAATCCTACAGTTAGACATGAAATGTTTTAAAATTAAGCAAAAATATTGGGTAAAAATGAACAAGAGAACAAAACAAAAAAAAAATTATGGCTTACTTATTCAAGTCATGATTCCAAGACAAAGCACATTTTGTTTCTGCCAGCAAGTTGAATCTGGAACCTATTCTAGCCTAAGAGATAATTTGGCCTTAAACTGGAGCCTATACTTGCCTAAGGAATAATTTGGCCCTAATCTGCAGCCTATACTAGCCTAAAGATTAATTTGAACCTAAGCTACATCCAATACTAGCCTAAAGGATAATTTGGCCCTAATCTGCAGCCTATACTAGCCTAAAGATTAATTTGGACCTAAGCTACAGCCAATACTAGCCTAAAGGATAATTTGGCCCTAATCTGCAGCCTATACTAGCCTAAAGATTAATTTGGACCTAAGCTACATCCAATACTAGCCTAAAGGATAATTTGGCCCTAATCTGCAGCCTATACTAGCCTAAAGATTAATTTGGACCTAAGCTACAGCCAATACTAGCCTAAAGGATAATTTGGCCCTAATCTGCAGCCTATACTAGCCTAAAGATTAATTTGGACCTAAGCTACATCCAATACTAGCCTAAAGGATAATTTGGCCCTAATCTGCAGCCTATACTAGCCTAAAGATTAATTTGGACCTAAGCTACAGCCAATACTAGCCTAAAGGATAATTTGGCCCTAATCTGCAGCCTATACTAGCCTAAAGATTAATTTGGACCTAAGCTACATCCAATACTAGCCTAAAGGATAATTTGGCCCTAATCTGCAGCCTATACTAGCCTAAAGGATAATCCTGTCTTAGGCTGCAGCCTTCTTCTATGTGCTGTGTCCCTTTAGGTCATAGGTGATCATAGCCTTCTACATCTCCCTATTCCTAGTGACTCTTAGCAAATTTTTTCGTGTTATCCCATCCAAACCCAACTCTGCCATCCACTTGCTTGAGCTCATCTACTATGTTATGCATTGCTTTCCCCTGTCTCTCTTTCTCGCTATCTGTCCTGTGAGTATCTGGTTCTCCAAGCCCTCTTTCCTCATTACATGTACCAGGAACTTCAACTGTTTTTCCTGATGTTAAGTATTAGTTTCTATTTCATTTCCCTCCTCTCCAAGACCTTATCGTTGCTCACATGTTCAGTCAATGGTATACTCAGCATCCTTCTGTAGAACACATTTTGGTTGCTTCAAGACTCTTCTTTATCTATGAGGATATTGTCCAGTATTCACTGAAGAACTGACATCACATAGTAATCCAGTCGTCATTTCTTTGTTTCTAGCAAAAGATTCCTGTCTCTCAAAACTCTACTCAGCTTTTGGAATGCATCCTTGACCATGCCAGTACGCCTTTGGATCTCACTGTCGCACTTTCCATCTTCTGTCAGAACAATTCCTAGGTATTTAAATTTCTGTACCTGCTTGATTTTAGTATCCCCTGTCTGTAGTTAGCATTTTGGGCTCCTTTCTTTCACTGATGACCATGCATTCAGTTTTATAGTCCTTTCTTTATGCTTTATTCAGCTACCTTCTGTGATGGTAAAACACACCTATTCCTCAGATAATGGACCCTCCCTACTATATTAATGTTATGGTGAAACATGCCTATTCCTCAGATAATGGACCCTCCCTCCTATATTAATGTTATGGTGAAACATGCCTATTCCTCAGATAATGGACCCTGTCTCCTATATTAATGTTATGGTGAAACATGCCTATTCCTCAGATAATGGACCCTGTCTCCTATATTAATGTTATGGTGAAACATGCCTATTCCTCAGATAATGGACCCTCCCACCTATATTAATGTTATGGTGAAACATGCCTATTCCTCAGATAATGGACCCTCCCTCCTATATTAATGTTATGGTGAAACATGCCTATTCCTCAGATAATGGACCCTCCCACCTATATTAATGTTATGGTGAAACATGCCTATTCCTCAGATAATGGACCCTGTCTCCTATATTAATGTTATGGTGAAACATGCCTATTCCTCAGATAATGGACCCTGTCTCCTATATTAATGTTATGGTGAAACATGCCTATTCCTCAGATAATGGACCCTCCCACCTATATTAATGTTATGGTGAAACATGCCTATTCCTCAGATAATGGACCCTCCCACCTATATTAATGTTATGGTGAAACATGCCTATTCCTCAGATAATGGACCCTCCCTCCTATATTAATGTTATGGTGAAACATGCCTATTCCTCAGATAATGGACCCTGTCTCCTATATTAATGTTATGGTGAAACATGCCTATTCCTCAGATAATGGACCCTCCCACCTATATTAATGTTATGGTGAAACATGCCTATTCCTCAGATAATGGACCCTCCCTCCTATATTAATGTTATGGTGAAACATGCCTATTCCTCAGATAATGGACCCTCCCACCTATATTAATGTTATGGTGAAACATGCCTATTCCTCAGATAATGGACCCTGTCTCCTATATTAATGTTATGGTGAAACATGCCTATTCCTCAGATAATGGACCCTGTCTCCTATATTAATGTTATGGTGAAACATGCCTATTCCTCAGATAATGGACCCTCCCACCTATATTAATGTTATGGTGAAACATGCCTATTCCTCAGATAATGGACCCTCCCACCTATATTAATGTTATGGTGAAACATGCCTATTCCTCAGATAATGGACCCTCCCTCCTATATTAATGTTATGGTGAAACATGCCTATTCCTCAGATAATGGACCCTGTCTCCTATATTAATAAAAGAAAAGTTAACTCGAGAAGTTCTTGGAAAGTTCTAGAAAGTTCTTTAGAGTTCTATTGGAGTTCAGTAGAACTACTAGGCAGTTGATATTAGTTGGCAGTTGGCCGAATACTAAGGAGTCAGCTTTCAGTGGAAGATTACCAAGTTCCTAACATTTAGGGTGTGTTAAGTCGATTAGCAACCGACATAGCACGATTATAACTTTCAGTGCAAAAACTACTCCACAACACCTTCTATAGGGGATCTTGTAGTTTCTTTTCCATGTCTGCTATCAGCACTGTATCACCTGCTTATCTCATATTATTCATATTGTGGTTGTCAATGACGAATCCTATCAAGACTTCTTGAACTCTCAGAATTGTTCCGCTGTTTAAGTTGAATAGATTTTGTGAAAAGACATCTTTGTTTTGCATCACTTTCTGTCTTTGTATCTCTACTGAACTTGTTTCCTGTCCACATGCATGTAATTTTTGCTGCCTTTAGAGATTCTTGATTACTCTTATGTCTTTTCCAAGTATGTTGAGATTGCTAAGCATTTCTATCAAGTCCTTGTGGCACACTTTGTTGAATGCCTTTGCGTAGTCGACGAAACATGACTAATACGTCCTTCTGCATTTGTATTGCACTTTCTGATAACATTCTAAGCATAAATATCACATTCCTTGTTGCAGTGTCCTTGACAAAACTGCACTGTTCTTGTCCTATTTCTCCTGTGCACTCTGTTCATCAGGATTTGGATGATGAGTTTTGTTAAGTGACTCATTAAAGCTAATTGTTCAGTGGAGTTCACATTCCTTTGTACCTGGCTTTTTAGACAGTTCTGTGAAAATTGATCTGGCTTAAAAGATAATCCTGCAATAGGCTGCAGCCTATATTACCCTAAAGGATAATCCGACCCAAGAAGATATGGGCAGTGGAACGAGAACAGTTTCCCCTTCTAGATTAAATGAAGGTTTCATTTCAAAATTTACTATAATTTATCCAGATCAGTATACACTTGATGGAGGCCAGAGGGTACAGTAGTCAAAATGTTGTGTTCACAACAAAGATGATGACAATCATTCGAATGTAAATAGTGTAAATAATAATAAAGTCTGATTATTAAATATTTTCATAATGGTGCCAACTGTGGAGTGATTATTTTCACAAGCTCCTAAAGAGTTGGTAGTTTGCTGTACTCTTCACTATTATAATCTTGTGCCAGACTTAAGTAAATATTTCAAGTAAGGAAAGCATATAAACGAATTTTTTTGAAAATGCATTCTTTTCTGTGTCTGAACAATTCTTTCAATTTCTAGTTTTTTTTTTTTGTGCACCTTAACCGTCACTTTTTTGTTTGTTTGTTTTTATTTCCTTCCAATTTATTCACCCTCTTGTCTGCATCTGATTTCCTTTTTCCGTTTCGTCATTTTTTTTGCCCTTCTCAAGGAGGAGAATTCTGTTGTCCACCGCCTCTGCTTCAAGTCTAATTTCACCAACTCTTCACATGTTTTACTCACGAAACATTTTCCAACAGAGAGCCAGATTTTTGTTACAAATAGAAATCGAAACAAAAGTTTAAAAAATACCCCACCACAAAAAAACAAGACGATTTTTCTGTCTCCAGTTTTTTGCTTCATGAAACCTAGGTTGTTTTTTTTTTTTTTGCCACCAGTCACTCTTGACAGACTTTTAGGCTACCAGCAAATATATAATACCCATGATTCAATGCATCTGCATTTTTTTCTTTTTTTCGCTCTTTGTTAATCTTTGTCAAGGCCAAGTCAAATGATTGCATCTTCATAATTTGCCTTGCTTCTGCTATGTTCTGTGCCCCTTCATGACATAAACGATCATGGTTCTCCACAATTTCCTCTCCTTTGTAGTTATGAATAAATTTTATCTTTTTGTTATTTCTCATAAACCTTGTTCAGCCATCCATTTGTTCAATCTCACAAAGTTAAGTCTACCATTCATTCATGCTTAGAATATTGCTGCCATGTATGGTACAGTGCCACTGCTATTTATCTAAAGCTTTGTGATAAGACCCAAAGAAGAATCAGCAATATTATTGATACTGATCTGGCAGCCTGGCTTTAGTCACTTTCCCACCACCATAACATCGCCTCTCTGTGCCTTTTCTATAAATATTTCCACAGTAATTGTTCAGATGAGCTCTTTGCTACGGTGACGAGACCTTATGAATTCAAGCGCAATACCAGGCTGACATTGATATTTTATCAGTTTAAAGTTAAGCTGTCTGGATATAGCTGTCAGTTCAATGCAAACAGTTTCTTTTCCCACACATCTCACTTGTGGAACTCCCTTCCAGCTCCATAATTTTCAACCAACTTTAATCAATTTAAATTTGTCCTCTTGATTACTCTTTTCTCTTTCTGCTCGCTATTAATGTTTCAGTTCTTAAATATTCCTCACCCTGTAACCTTTTGCATTTTAGTGGTTTTACTGCCTTGATTGGTGTGAAACTGATTCCAAAGTAAATAGAAATTCCGAACTTACAGCCACTCAATATCAAGAGATCATCAGATGGGCAGCAGAGGCCGACATGTCAAGTTGTTGTTTTTTGTTTGTAGAATTTCAATGTAGTCTCACCAACTGTGACTGAAGAAGACATATGGTATTGTTACGTGTTATAAGTTGTAACAAAAGAAGGAAATGATTGACTAAAACACAGAGCTTAATCACAAACAAATATTGAATTTATGATAACATAAAACAAAAATATATTACAATTATACAATTTTTGCATTCAAATAGAAAACAGAGTTTACTACTGGCAGTGACGAGTAAGTGTTACAAAGGGGAAGGAAGGTTTCAAGTATCTTTACCCAGTTAAGCTAGCGACGTAGTTTTGGTGCTATACATTTTGGAAATCGTCAAATGTGTATATAAAGAATAATTATTAGTTTGGTCAATGAAAGAGTCAAAAAATCTATTTACCCTTTTAGTTCCATGAGGTTTTCTTTCCGGTTTTAGTTGGTCAGCAACTTTTAGTAAAGATTCTTTTGGCTGGATATACTAATCCTGAATCTGGCCAGAGTTGATAATGTCAGCAAATCCTTTTAAGAACTAATTACTCTATTACCAAAACCTATTTTTATAGGGGCTAACCCCTAATTTGCATATTTTTTGAAATCTCTCAAATCTACTGAAATTTTCTTGAACATTCTACAATCTTCTAAAAGGTTTTATTCCTAATTTCTCTATTTAACAACTACTTCATGAATCAAAACTTTTTCGTAATAACAAGGAGGACTCAATAGAACCCCTTACTGTAAGTTTTTAGACATTATTAATACTAGTTTTTATATAAATGCATCCTCGTAAACAGGACCTGATTACAGTGTTTTTTTAGCTGATGCTAAAAAAACACCGGGCACAGAGAAAATTGCCCGGATTTATCAGTTGACAATGTGATGATGTTGTCAGTGTCATCCATTTCCAGAAACTATGATTTTTGCGGATTTTTTCGGCTATTCCAATGGAAATTAGGCACAGAACGTGAACGAAAGCAGGAAATCGGGTTCGGATTTTCTGAGTATAACCAGTCTTTTCTCCCGAAATTAATAAATAAACAGATTTTTACTGCATTCATTCGGATGTTTTCTTCGTTTTTCTTTCTTTCTTTCTTTCTTTCTCAATTCTTTGTGAATTGTTTAGTTTGATTTCTGACAAAGACATTTTTGCCTGCCCGGATTTTCACTATGATTGCATGGATCGGCCCGGACCCATGCCCAGTGTACCTGGTAGTCAGATACGGCCATGCTTGTAATAGTACAACTTTTACTCTAAATATCTGTGTCGTTTTTGCTAGAGTGAGAAATTATAGGATTGGTAAAAGATTAATTCTTACGATCAGTTTTGTCAGGCAGAAGGTAGAAGGAAGTAGTCAGGAGGCATGTTGACAAGAGTATTTTTTTAACAAAGCATGATGTTACCAGATCACTTTTAAAGAAAAGAAAATTCTAAAAATATTATAAGTATTTTTTTTTTTAAATTAAAACTAATTTGCACTGTGGTGATACCGACTGAGCAAAAGCGATGGACCGGATGTTTGCACTCTCATAACCAAAAAGCAAATGACCAAAAGTCATCGGTGCACAGCCGGATTTGCACAGATGTTCCAACTGAAAAATAAAAATTAATAAAAATTTTAAATTTCCAGTTCGTAACCCTACGCAAATTTTATTTATCGATTAATGGGAAGCCCAGAATCAAATACAGATATGAATTCCCAAATGATCTGCTGCAATCCAAAAAGAAGATATAAAAAATCTATACAGGAAGCATTGCCAGACAGACCCAGACTCAAGAGAGAGGAGTGTAATCAGTATCCTCTTGACCTACGTCAAATGGCTTACTATGCTAGCCTCCTTTCCCTCTCATCTTATTTTTCACTGTCTCAAAACTACTTACTGACTTAAGGAGCGAATACATC
The DNA here is from genome assembly GCA_037127315.1 of Ascarosepion bandense. Classification (NCBI taxonomy): domain Eukaryota; kingdom Metazoa; phylum Mollusca; class Cephalopoda; order Sepiida; family Sepiidae; genus Ascarosepion; species Ascarosepion bandense. The sequence continues at coordinate 2,918,686 of JBBBDQ010000387.1, read as the reverse complement.
AAAGACATTCCTTACTTATAGCGCCCCCCACATTCCTAAGCATTAATTCTCTTTTCAGCATTTTATTGCCATGAACATTTTAACCTCCGTTGGACCTATACTTCACGTATTACTTCAATTGTAAAAACATTAATTGATATGTATATATATATATATATAAAATGTTATTTTTCTACTCAAATTGCCTTTCTTGAATTGTCATCATTTTATGACTTATAGTGGGCTATCTACAACAAGGCCAAATTCCATAAACCTGCAACAGTATACAACTACCCTTCACTAGAACGGACTCTCCACTACTAATTAAGAGAAAAGAATAGATAAGCAACCCAATATACAACTACTTTATGAATCAAAACTTTTTCGTAATAACAAGTAGGACGCAATAGAATCCCTAACTGTAACTTTTTAGACATTATTAATACTATTTTTCATATAAATGCATCTTCGTAATAGTACAACTTTTATTCCAAATATCTGTGTCGTTTTTGCTACAAACCGTGAGAAATTATGTGATTGGTAAAAGATTAATTCTTACGATCAGTTTTGTCAGGCAGAAGGTAGAAAGAAGTAGACAGGAGGCACGTTGACAAAAGTATTTTTTTAACAAAGCATGATGATACGAGATCACTTCTAAAGAAAAGAAAATTCTAAAAATATTATAAGTATTTTTTTTTTAAATTAAAACTAATTTGCACCATATCATGTGCGTTGTGGTACAGTGGATATCGGCTTGGAACGAGAAACCGAGGAGCCGCATTCAAATTCCAGTTGAATCCATTGCATTCACTTACGCACAAATACCCTTGGGAAAAGTATTAATCTGTCTCTTCCCTCCAGTTATAGGTTAAATAGCAGGACAGATTGGGTTTTATAGCCTTGGTCGGCAACCAGTCTACCGCAGAAAGCAATGGCAACCTACTGAGGGATAATCTTCTGCCCAGTCAGTCATGTCTCAAAAAAGACATGATCGCCCAAGCGTGTTTCACGTATGGCACTTAACTGACTGACTGACTTATTTTCTTAGCTTGTGTCTTTTTTTGCCACGGGAATATTTCGTGAATACACATTTCTTTAACTGTTAAACTCCAAAGATTTGATGTCTCTGCAAAAGACCAAATCCATTATTCCATTCTATTTCCCTTCTGAATAAATTATATAATTGCTAAAATATTTCCATCTAGAATTTGTAAAAACTTGACCTTCTCTCTACCAGTCCCTTGCTTTAACTACTTGGCTCAAACCATTTACCCAATTGCAATGATAGATACCATGTTTAGAAACTATCACTGATTATATTTCTATTCTTTAATTGTAGAAATCTTATGAATAAATAATGAGATGTTTTTCCAATAATTCAGGTAAGACACGGTGAAACATCTAAATTGATTAGCTGGCCAATCGACAGGTGTAACACCTGCTATGTAAGCCTTTTTGGAAATTTCTTTTCTGAAGTTACTTGCTGTTTATCCAAGGCTGGTTACAATAATGATTAAAAACCAGTTTCCATTAATTGTGCGTCATTTCCCGCCCCACCCACCAACATTTTTTTAGGAATATGATACACTAGGCAAATGCAGCTGCAATAGAAAAAAGTATATATTAAAAATAAAGAAACTGAAATCCTTTTTCAACAAAACAGTTGTCACATGATCAAAACTCGATGTTAAAATTATGGCTTAACAATAGTGAAATGAGTTATTCTTCTTATTCAGGAACGGGTATTGTTGTCACTGTTGTTGTTGCTTTTATACTGACTAGCAAAGTACCAATAAAAATAAAAAAAAGAATCAAACAAGATTACATATGTATGAAAACATCTGCCGGTGATCAGTGAAATGTCTGTGCAATTGGTGAAAAGTAATATGTACGTAGAATATAAGTATTAACTGCTCCTTCCCACACAACAGGATTTGGAAAAGTAAAGGAGAAAAAAGAAGTCATGGGGAAAAGGAAATAGATAGAAAAGAGGTGAAAGAAAAGAGAGAGGGGGACCGAGAAGAAAGAAAAGGGACAAGAAAAAGAGAAAAGAGAGTAGAAATAGAGAAGAAATGAAAAATGTGAGGGATGGAGATAAGAGAAAAGAAATAAAGAAGAAAGTAAATAAAGAAGAGATGTGGATGAAAGGAAAAAGAGGGAAGAGAAAAGAGTGATCGGGAAGAAAGAAGAGAGGGCTTGTGGGCAGAAATGAACAGGGATAGAGAGGAAAAAAGAGAGAGGTGTTGGGGATAGAAGAAATAAGAGAAAGCATGGAATGAGGGAAAAAGTGAAATGATTAGAGAAAAAAGGGATGGAGATGAAAGAAAAGAGAGAAGGGATAAGGAAGAAAGGAGGGGGTGAAATGAAAGAGAAAAAAGAAAGGGATGGAGATGAAAGAATTGAGAGAAAGGATGAGGAAGAAAGAAAAGAGTGAAATGAAGGAGAAAAAAGAAAGGGATGGAGATGAAAAAAAGGAGAAGGAATGAGAAAAAAGAAAAATGTGAAATAAAGGAGAAAAAAGAAGGAATGAGGAAGAAAGGAAAGTGAAATGAAGAAGAAAAAAGGATGAGGAAAAAAGAAAAGGGTGAAAGAAGGAGAAAAAGTGGTGGAAATGAAAGAAAAGAGAGAAGAGTTGAGAAAGAAAAAAGTGTGAAATAAAGGAGAAAAATGAAAGGGGAGATGAAAGAGAAGGGATAAGGAAGGAGAAACATGATGGAGGTGAAAGAAAAGAGAGAAGGGATGAAGAAAAAAGAAAATATGAAATAAAGGAGAAAAAGGGGTGGAGATGAAAAAAGAGAGAAGGGATGAGGAAGAATGGTATGAGTGAAATGAAGGAGAAAAAAGAAAGGTGTGGAAATGAAAGAAAAGAGAGAAAGAATGATGAGGAATGGAGAGGGTGAAATGAAAGAGAAAAAAGAAAGTGGTTGAGATGAAAGAAAAGAGAAAAAAATGTGGAAGAAAGGAAAGAGTGAAATGAAGGAGAAAAAAGTCAGGGATGGAGATGAAAGAAAAGAAGGAATGAGGATGAAAGGAAAGAGTGAAATGAAAGAGAAAAAAGAAAGGTGCAGATAAAAGAAAAATGAAGAGATGAGGAAGAAAGGAAAGGGTGAAATGCAGGAGAAAAAAGGGATGGAGATGAAAGAAAAGAGAAAAGGAATGAGGATGAAAGTAAAGGGTGAAATGAAAGTGAAAAATGGGGTTGAAACGAAAGAAAAGAGAAGGGTGAGAAAGAAAGGGAAGGGGTGAGATGAAGGAGAAAAAAGAAAGAGGTGGAGATGAAAGAAGATAGTGAAATGACGAAGTAGAAGGAAAAGGAAAAGTTTGAAATGGAAGAAAAGAGGTGGAAATGAAAAGGGGAAAGGGATGAAAAAGAAAGAAAGGAGAGAAGGTGTGGAGATGAAAGAAAAGCAGAATGAAGAAGAAGAAGAAATAAGCTCTGCAAAAGAAAAAATGAAGGTAAGGGTTGAGAAAAAGTCCTCGTCATAAAGACTTGTAGTTTATAGTTTCATTACTTTTTAATCACTTGATTGAACATTTAAAATGTCTAAAGCTTTCGTATCTTTTCTTGTAGTACTTGAAATATACCTTACATAGAAAGGTAGCAACATGTCCAAGCATATATATATATATATATATATATATATATATATATATATATGTTTCTTTTTTTTTTAATTGTATCACCCCGAGCAAGGCAGTAACGCCACTGATGTGCAGGGGGCTATGTAATAGTGAAAAGATTGGAAAAGAGAAAGCTGGAAACCACATCCTAAACAGGGAACAAGAGATGAGCCTCTTAACCTGTTCAATAGACGTGGGTGGAGTGTGAACTGGGCGATAGATAGATCTATCTACTCCAATTGAAAAAAAACAAAGTGAGAAGATTGGTAAAGAGAAAGCCGGAAACCACCTGTTCTTGTATTGTCCTTTTTTCTCATTAAAGTCTTCCCATTTCCTTTTACTCCTAACTTCATCTGGCAGTAAGGCCTCTGATCAGGAAATTGGAGGGTCTCTGTTGTGGATTCCAGGTGAGGAACCACACAAAATTAAGGAACAACAAAACAGATATTTGAGATAGAAAAATAGGTTATATTAAACGTAAAGATACAAACTGGAACACAAGTTAGTAATCCAGGAATACGATTAGTAACGAATATATATATATATATATATATACACACAAGTCTTTGAAGTGAAGCCGTACTGGAAATAGTGTATCTGTGTTATATTATTCTGACTGAGAGGAGCTCAGAGCTACTATGACTACTAACGCGGTATTCTTGGTGTAACTTCGGTATCACTCAGTAACTTATGAACCTATTGTGATACTTGTACTGTAACTCTACGATGCTCTTCTGGATCTCACTATGGAAGGAGTACATGTATAAAGTTGAGTCCATTGTCATAGAAAAAAGGAAGATCCCACAACAGTTTCAACTATGAGCAAATAGTAATCCATCACCCTAAAAAAAGAAACTATTAAAGTATAATATATTTGTAGTAAAATACCAGCAATAAATGAAAAGAACTACCAACAATATATATTTATAGTAAAATGATAAATAATATATTACATCTGTAGTTAAAAAGCATACAAGTGCATTCAAAATATTTTTAACTGAAGTCATAAAATTGTGTTCAAAATTTTAAATTTATCCACATGACCCTAAAAGTAGGTACACTATCACTTCCATGAAATACAAAGAAGAATCTGCAATGTTATTGGTACTGATATGGCATCTTGGATTCAGCCATTTTTCCCACCACCATTACATAGCTTTTCTGTGCCTTTTCTATAAATATTTTTAATCCTGGTGAAGCTATATTCCTGAGTTCTACCAATTTAAAGCCACATACATATTGTTGTATCATTGCTGTTCCTTTTGTATTCCAATCGTAAGGAAGAAGTGCCATTCGGACATCTTCTCTTCAAGAACTGCTGCTTTATAGAACACACTCCTGAGCTTAACCTCTTTAAATGAGCATATCGTTATCGGTATGACGATAAACTACAACCGGCAGCAAGTCCTGTGATCGGAGAACAGAGTGGGACCACCTCTTTTGCTGCTGTCCCAACTTTGAACTTAGATAATTGGAGTAGATAGATTAAACTATCACCCGGTTCACACTCCACCCTCGTCTATTGAACAGGTGAAGAGGCTCATCCCTTGTTTCCTGTTTAGGATGTGGTTTCCGGCTTTCTCTTTTCCAATCTGCCTTGCTCGGGGTGATATGATTAAAAAAAAAAAAAAATCACCCATAGAGGTTGATATGCCACTAAATAAAATGAGCCAACCAACATGAAAGAACTCTTTCATAACATTAATCCATGTAATTTCCTGCAATTTAGTAAAATCTTTTTTACCAGCAGGATGTGGCTTCTCTCTGTCTATTCATCAAATATATTCATGGCTTCTGCTCTGATGAACTTAAATCACTGGTGCCCTCGTCACTAGAATTTACTTGTGCAACCAGACTGGCAACAAGATCCCACCCACTTACAGTTAGATCAACCAAATGCAGCTGTCAATTCTACTCCAGCAGCTTCTTTTCTTGCACTTCCCACCTGTCGAACTCCCTTCCATGTACTTGCTTTCATGACGGCTACAACCTCCAAGAATTTAAATACAAGGTCAATACCCATCTCTTATCCACTTGACTTCAGTTCTTTCTACATCACCCTGTATATCTTGTTCTTTTCCTTTCTCTCTGCCTGAGCAAATGTCTTCACACCTGTGTTTCTATCCTTCTTTTGCCCTTTCTCTGACACCCACTGTAACTGGTCCATCTTTCTCTTCACTCTCCTCTTGTCTAAACTTTTACTCTTTTGTAGCACCCTGCGCATCAGCGGTGGTACCACCTTGCTTGGGGTGAAACGACTAAAAACAAATCAAATTGTATTTCAAAACATAACATAAAACAAGTATATTACCACCTCTAGTAATTATGCACACAAGCTGAGTATCATCTACCATGTATTCAGTTGTGAAAGCAGAATAACATATTTTTATTACTTTAAAGCTCCCTGAAAAACTAAATTTTGCTATTAAAGGACCCATAAAGAGTTGACATTCCGCTAAAAAATCAATTGAGCAATTTTTCATGCTCAGTAACCCCTTGTATTGTCGTGGCATTATTGCCTTGTTTGGGGTAAAATGATTACAAAAAAGTTTACATTTAAATTTTTCATTAGTAAGTAAATGAGATCATGCTGCTAATACATTTTTTTTTCTTTTTGTATGTTTTTTTTTTCACAACTTGAATTTTCTTGATTTTAAAGATGTGTTTGAAAATAAAACAATAGAATCAGGAAATTAAATTGCAATTTAACTTTGGAGTTTAAGTAATTAAAAAGGTTTATATAATTGTAACTTATCAAATCTGCTAGCAAAGGTTAGACAAGTGCAAAAAAAAATAAATAAAAGGAAATGTAATTTAATTATTTTTATTTCATCCAAAACCTGTTCAAATTTTGTTTTATAATTTATTTAATTTTTTTTCTTTCTTTCTGTGTATATGTTTTTTTTTCTTGAATTTTTTGGTGGGGTTGCTGGTTTTTTTTGGGGGGGGTGGCTGGTTTTGTTTCTGGCTTTGTTTTTTCTTTCCAAATGCTTTTTCCAACCTCCCTTTTGACAGCAACAGAGGAAGCCATCACTGTAAATTATTCGTGACTGGTATGATTATTTTTTGGATGTTTCATGACTCCTCAAGAAAGACTTGGCTGTCGCAACAACAGAAGACAAGTACACTTCATAATACAATTGCAGTCTTTCTTTCCTATCAGCCTTTTTGCTTGCCAGATTCTGATCTGACACGTTTTCTGAAAAGCAAACACAAATCAATAGCCCCCCCGCCACTTTTCTCTCTGAAGAGGATAACAAAAAAAAAAATTTTTTCTCTCTTTCTTTTTCATTTCTCATCTTTTCTCATTGTGTATCTTTCTCTCTCTCTGTCTTACTTTCTCTCTCTCTCTTGATCTATGAGCATGACCCCTATATGCGTGTACATAAAGGGTGGTTTAAAACATCCATAGCCTCACCCAGATATTATCTATTGTTTTTTACTTTAAATCATCACTATATAATGCTTGATTTATGTCTTAATGGAAAAGCATTAGGTTGGGTGCATTGAAAAGCAAAGAGATTATGTTGAAAAACAAATATTCTTTGTGAAATAAATCTACTTTTTAATGATTAAGCTATAAATATATTAACTTAGTTTTAGTGCATTGACAAAGGAGATTATGTTGAAAAATAAATATTTGTTGGGTGAAGTAAATGCTTTCGTAATTCTCTGTCTCTGTCTCTCTCTCTCTCTCTCTCTATATATATATATATATGTCTCTTCCTCCTCCTCCTCCACTCTCTTTCTCTCTGTCTACTTCCTCCTCTAATTTGTCCTCCTCTCTCTATGTCTATTTTCTTCTCTTCCTCCTCCTCCCTGGCCCTCTCTTTCCTCCCACTAGTTCTTCTCTTCCTTCTCCTCCCTTGCCTGCTATTTCCTCCTCTTTCTCCTCATCTCTCTTTGTCTCCTCCCATCTTTCTGACTTTCTCATCCCCTCTCCCTTTCTTACTCCTATTCCTCTCCTTCTGTCTGTTTCTTTCTCCTCACTCTATTTCTTTTCTTCCTTCTCCTTTCTCACCCCCTATTTTCTCCTCTTTGTCTTACTATTTCTTCTCTTCCTACTCCCCACTTCTCTCTATTTCCTCCTCCCCTCTTCATCTCCTTTCCCTTTCTTCCTTCTCCTTCTCTCTCTGTGTTTATTTTCTCATCCTCCTCTTTTTGTCTTTTTCCATGTCTCTCTCTCTCTCTCTCTACCTCTACCTATTTCCTCCTCTTCTCTTTTGGCCTTTAAGTAGAATCACTGCATACACATATGTGGTTATATAAAAGTTGGATCTATAAATCCGTAAACTTACACAGCCATTATCTAGATATTTATTTGAAATTGTCATCATATAATGCTTGAGTGGTGTGATTAATGGAAAAGTACTGGGTTATGTTCATTCACTAGGAACAAGATTAGATTGAAAAATAAATATTTATTCTATAAAATGTCTTTCATCATTAGATTTATTTATATACCTCCCTATGACAATGAGTAACAAAAAATTGCTTTTTGTTATTTAATTTTAAGTGTTTCAAAGTCCATTGGAAACATTTGCAGAGTTAACTTGACATTTCTTATTCATAATTTTCTTTCAAAATGGCTGCCCCTTTAAAAAAACAAAGCAAAGAACAAAATGCAACAAACAGTGACAGTCAGTGAATGTTTATGGAAAGACTGTACTTGATATGATCACAGTAAGTAGATGGCATGATTTAAAAAAATTTCAATTTATTTTTCCAAAATATTTCAATTGCATTGCACTGCTATTTTAATGGAATTTCAGCCAACCTTCAGTCAGTTAAGTGCCATACGTGATACATGCTTGGGCGATCATGTTTTTTCGAGACGTGACTGACTGGGCAGATTATCCCGCAGTAAGTTGCCATTACTTTCTACAGTAGACTGGTTGCCGATCAAGGCTATAGAATCCAATCTGTTTTGTTATTTAACCCATAACTGGAAGGAAGTGATGGATTAATACCTTTCCCAAAGGTATTTGCACATAAGTGAATGCTATGAATTCAACTGGAATTTGAATTGTTGAGTTTCCTCATCACCAACATTGTATATTATATGTATCTGAGCAGGTATGCTGGGAAAATGAGAGTAGTCAGCCATTATATATATATATATATATATATATATATATATACTAGCAGTATAGCCTGGCATTGTTCGGGTGTAATGAAAGCTTTAAAACTAATCCATGGTCCTGGAGCTCAGACTCTTTGGACATTGGCACAAAAGATTAAAAAGCAATAGTTGTTTCCAGTTAAAGCAAAACCGTAGACTGAAAGAAAAATGAATGGATGTAAGTCAAATGTTGAATTTTGAAGGCTAAATAAGTTCTCTGAGTAAATGGTATCATGGCTGCGACTAAGAACTACAATTATATCTACTTAGAGCCAAACCCGAAGCAAAAACTAAAATAAAAGGGCTGAAACAAATACAGACATACAGGCGGATAAACAGACACATACACAAACATCTTGCCTTTTATATATATATATATATATATATATTATTGATTTTCTGCACTATTGTAAGAACTGCAACCTTGAAACTTCTGAATATCGTTTATGTCTTTGTCTATGAGTGTATCAAATTTGATTAAAATCGGACCACTCCTTCTATAACTCAATTTTTTTGATTATCGATTTTCGATATTTATCAGGGGTACCACGACACAAATCCTCGCTAAGAACACTCACAGACGCTTATAGTACAACTGTGTAAATTTTCAAGAAAATCGGTTCAGCCATTTCAGAGTCTATAGGTAACGGATACACACACACACACACAAACATCCATTTATAAATAACTTCATATATATATATATATATATATATATATATATATATATATATAAAATATTCTCATATTTAATCTGTAGAAAAGACAGTGTGAATAAAAACAGAGACAAGAAGAAAACTGTATTTAATCTTAGCTAATGTGTTTCATCATCTGAAGGACTTTTCATGGTAATCAAAATGATTTTATTTTTTTTCAAGGTTACTTTAAACAAAAGCAAAATGTTGTTTGTTACTCAAATTTTTTTCAAATTACAAGATGCACGTACATCTTCACCAGATTAACTGAAAGTTATATGAAACTATGTCCCTCAGAAAACTCAAAAATTTAAAAATGAAAAACAAGAGTTATCAAGTTCAGTAAGTATGATAAGATACCATGAAAAAGATTTCCCATCCACTTCATCATCAATACAATCTTAAATTCAAGTCTCTGCTCGTGACAATTTATCTAAGCCCTGGCAGTCATGTTCATTTTGTGAAAGTCACCTTTTATTCATTTTGTGAATCAACATACCTGGTTTGTTCTGCAACACATGGACTAGCCTCCTGTTGTCACAACTGATAGAATTTCTTATTTTATCTTAGTCTATTAGTGTTTATGGAGATCGTTCCCCAAGATTTATGCATTATAAAGAAGTGTAGTCTTTTCTTCTTCCAACTCCTTGATTTCCAGAATTTGTGGGCATAAAGAGGAAAAATATGCTGGGAAGATTTGATGAGCCTCTGTAAACGTTGGGGAATAACTGATAAATATGTATGAGTGTTTTGTAATTTAAAAAATTTTTAAATAACTGACAACATTTTGCTTTTGTGTATAGTTACATTATGCAAAATGAAATCATTTTGATTGCTTTGAAAAAGTCTGTCAGATGACAGAACGCATTATCTAAGACTAAGTGCAGTTTTTTCGTGTCTCTTTTTTATTCTCATAAATGGAAACATATATATAATATCAATCAAACCAGTAAGCATCAATAATTATTAAATTTGAAAAAAAAACAACAAATAAAAAAAAGCATGATTAATGTTTGAAATAAAACAGAACAATATAAGAATTGTATGCATGCAGGGTCAGGAAGTTCTTCCCGTCTGAGTCCATTCTGCACATATATAAATCTACCATCTGCCCATGTATTGAATACTGCTGCCACATCTGGTCGGGTGCCCCTGCTATTCACCTCAGGGTTATTGACAAAATCCAACAGAGAATCTGTAATGTGATCATTACCAACTTGGCAGCTCAGCTGCAGTCACTCTCTCACCGGCATGACGTGGCCTCCCTGTGCCTCTTCTATAAATACTTTTACAGTTTCTACTCCAGTGAACTTAGATCACTGCCCGCTAGGTATGAATTTGCATGAACTACTAGATTAGCAACTAGGTCTCACCCTTTTACTGTGAAACTGATAAAATATAACCGCAATTTCTATTCTAACAGCTTCCTTTCACACACTTCCCACCTGTGGAATTCACTTCCATATATTTGCTTCCCCGACAGCTACAATCTCCAGGAATTTAAATGTAAGGTCAAAAGACATCTTCTATCACACTAACTCACATCCATTCTCTCAAGCTCTTTTTTCATCTACTCCACCCCCATCCTCGGTATCCTCATCTGTCTATTACCCTCCTCCTGACATTTTCTACAACTAACCCCTCTTTCTCATCACTTTCCCCTATGTAACCCTCTGCACAACAGTGGCAATAAAATGCCTTGCATGGGGTGAGATGATTAAAAGAAAAATTTAGTTATCATGGTTGAAGATTTGAGTGTAGAGGCTTCTTTTGAACTGTTAACCCCACCCACAGATGATGCCCTCTCTCCCAGAGAGTGTAACTATGGTCCACTCAGCATAGTTGCATTTTTAATAACTGTTGATCTCTGTGGACAATTTCACTAGAAACAAAGAAGAAAGTACTGGATTGCTATGTGATGTCGGTTCTTCACTGTGTCAGTGAATGTTGGACAATACTTTGAAGATGAAGGAAAAATTTGAAGCAACTGAAATGGGGTTCTACAGAAGGATGCTGCAAATATCATGGATCGAGCATGTGAGCAATGATGAGGTTTTGAAAAGGATGGAAACGAAAAGGAAATTAACACTGAGCATCAGGAAGAGACAGCTAAAGTTCCTGGAACATGCAATGAAGAAGGAGGGCTTGGAGAACCTGATACTAACAGGCCAGATAGATGGAAAAAGAGACAAGGGAAAGCAGCGTATAACATATTTGAAGGACCTGATCAGGTGGATGACAGAATGAGGGTTGCATGGTGTAACAGGAGAAGACGTGCTAAGAGCCACTAGGGATAGGGAGATGTGGAAAGCCATGATCGCCTACGTCCTGAAAGGACATGGCACATAAAAGAAGAAGAAAAAGAAGATGTGGGTGTTGAACAAATGCAAATGTGCTTTAGCAGGTGTCTGCAACAGGGATTGGTTAGTTGCCATCCCTATCAGTTGATCTCAGAAACGAGCAGATGTTTGTAATTAATTTTTGTAATTGAATTGTATTTGGCTACTGATAGGCATTCTATGTATATATATAGATATATATATATATTTTGTGAGCAATTTTTCAATGTATTCACTCCATCCCCCAGACAAGGTGGCCTGAGCTGCCAGTGTTTGATCTCCTAATCATATATGAACTGTACACAGTGGAATCTCGGAATACATTTTTCTTGGGTGGGGAGGTAAATGTGTTTTGTCTGTGGGCATATATGATAATCGACATTGCCCCTGGCAAATCACCAGAGGAAGATTCTTGTTGTTGTTTGTCTACATACAAAAATTTATACATACCAAATTTGGTACACTCTGCCAAATAGTTTCAACTTGCTAAAAAAGGAAGGTAACAAACAAAATTATATGTGTTTGTATATTTTATATCTGTCTGTCTCTCTCTCTCTCTCTCTCTCTGTATATATATATATATATATATATATATATACATGGATGTGTGTTGTGGTGCAGTGGATATCAAATTGGAATGAGAGATCAAAGTGCCGAGTTCAAATTCCAGTTGAATTCCTTGCAATCACTTACACGCAAATACCCTTGAAAAAAATATTGATCTATCTCTTCCCACCTGTTATGGGTTAAATAATAGGACAGATTGGGTTCTATAGTCTTGACTGACAACCAGTTTATTGCAGAAAGCAATGGCAACCTGCTGCAGGATAATCTTCTACCCAGTCAGTCATGTCTCTTTTGAGACATGATCGCCCAAAGCATGTATCATGTATGGCACTTAACTGACTGCTATATATAGAAATATATATATATATATATATATATATATATATATATTTTTTTTTTTTTTAAATATATATATATTTTTAAATATATATTTAAAAATGAAAAACAAGATCTATCAAGTCCAGTAAGTATGATAAGATACCATGAGAAAGATGTCCCCACTTCCTTTTCATGATCAAAACAATCTTAAACTCAACTTTTTGCTTGTGACAATTTATCTAAACCCTGGCAGTGATGTTCATATTGTGAAAGTCTCCTCTTATTCATTTTGCAAATCAACGTATGTGATTTGTACTGCAATATATAAACCCGCCTCCTGTTGTCACAGCTGGCCAAATTTCTTATTTTATCTCAGTCTATTCATGTTCATATATATATATATATATATATATATATATATATATATATGATGGGTTCTCCCAATGATTTCAATGTATGATGTTCTGGGTATGACATTAAACTACATCTGGCAGCAGGCCTCTGATTGGGAGGTTGTGAAGAGCATGGAATCAATTTTTAATTGCTATTGTTCCCAGGTCCACCCTGACCTGGGGTGGTAGAACCTGTAAGGGTCCCCTAGAGAAAAATAGTCAACTTTCAAACTGGGGTCATTAAAAAGAAAAAGAAAAAGTTAGGCTGGATAAGTGTTTTTAGCTTTAGATGGCAACTTGTTTAAGAAAATGAAATCTCTGAAATAAAGACCTCTACACCTACTCTGTGTAGAATAGGGAAGGCGGAACTCTTTAACCTTGGTAGGTAATCTTTCTAGAGATGGTGACTCAATAAACACACTGAGTTTCTAGTCTGTTAAATTGGCTGGTGTTAGTAAATTGTAAAACTCACTCCAGCATTTCATGACGGTTCACTTCCGGGGGCAATCAAGAAAACCCCGTCCAACCAATACTTGCTTGGAAACAAATGTTAAATGATGATTATTATTATTATTATTATTATTATTATTATTATGAGGAGGAGGAGGAGGAGGAGGAGGATCAGACAACAGCCTCATTCAATCTTAATGTTTTTTTGTTGTATGTGATACTTCAGTCTCACTAGTGACCTGCATACAAGCCCACATATTGTGCAACAGTGAGGATCTTGAGATATAGCAACAGAAATATTTTCTGATGATTTTTCACTGTTGTCTCTCATCTCTTAGCTAGTCAATACCACTGATTTTGAATATATATATATATACATGTATATATATATATATATATATATATATGATAAACAGGACACAAAAATTTCTTGTAAAAGGGAAGTTGGAACTCGTTTAAAAACAGAATTTTAAACAAAAATTAATTAAAATGTAAGGCCAGGGTGTAAACAAAGTTCCACAAAAGCAATAAAATGGAAAAAGGAAGAAATCACTCCAAGAAATGCAAGGAGCAAATGAAGTGCTTTTTCTGTCTTAAAATATGATGGGGGTGTAAACTTTATGTTCACCCCCCCCCCTTACTTTTTAATTAATTTTTTATTAAAATTTTGTTTTTAAATGAGTTACAACTTCCATTCTACAAGCAATTTTGTGTCCTGTTTATCATTAACAATTCTGCCAACGAGCACCTTTGACAATGTGTTGGCTGAAAGGATCCTAAGGTCTTACATTATGACGTCAACTTCAATTAAGTCCATTTTTTATTTCTGCTGGTACAAGTCTCTGTTTGTATATATATATATATATATATATATATATATATATATATATATATATAATGTGTGTGTGATAGAATAAAGAAAAATAAAAAATGTTTCCCAATCTAACATGTTTCCAGTTTTTATTAAAGCTTCTTAGAAAAAAGCTTTAATAAAAGTTAATCATTGTTAGATTGAAATACATTTCCTCTTTGATTTTTATTCTATCATTTTGCTGGATTTCAGTCCATATTTCCATATTTTGCTGGATTTCAGTCCATATTTCCATATTTTGCTGGATTTCAGTCCATATTTCCATATTTTGCTGGATTTCAGTCCATATTTCCATATTTTGCTGGATTTCAGTCCATATTTCCATATTTTCAAATTATACGTGTGTGCTGAGTTGTGATAGTTTTTTGGTGGCAAGATTGTTGTTTTTTAGTAGTTTTACTAATAACAGATATTTTGGCAAGCAGGTTTTTCATCATAAAGTGCTTGCTCAATATGAGGGTGGAGATGGAGAGTTGATAGTTTTAGTGCAAATAATTTTTTTTTAGCACAAAGTCACTTTAATTGAGTGGGTTCATGCCAACCTCAAAGTTTTCTGAGGACACCATGATGATGTCCTCATTCATCTATGTTTTGTTTTGTTTTTTTGCTATTTTTTATAACTAAAAAATACAGCCCTGATGAGTTAAGACATCATACTCTGTCTTCATATATATATATATATATATATATATATATATATATATATCCTCCTTATTATAATAAACACAGTTGTGTGTATATATATATATATATATATATATATATATATGTAGTAAGAAAGTCAAAGAATGTAGATTTAAACCCACTGTTCAAACATTTACTTTTATAAAGAGTGCTCAATACAGAGTAGGGCTTTATATTGTAATATTTGTTACAGTGGTTTATAAAAACATAGTATCACTACACACAAATTTTCATGTTTCGGAGCAGAACCGCTCCTCTTTGCGTGATATGTGAAACTGAAAATGAATGGTGAAAATGATTTATTTTTGAAAAGAGGAGCAGTTCTGCTCTGAAACATAAAAATTTTTGTGTAGTGATACTATACTTTTATAAATCATTGTAACAACCATTACAATATATATTCCTCCTGTCATGCTCATGCAAAGAAAGAAAATAGCAAGGTAGCATTGGCTTAGTTCATTAGAGAGGCAATAGTGAGGTAGTGTCAGCTCAGTTTATTTTCTTTACTGCCAGTTATTAATCTTTACTACCAGTTATGAAAGCTCTTGCTGTGTGTTTGCTCTTTAACCATGTGTTATTATTTTACTTTTTACAATAATTATGTTGTTAAGTATTGAAGAATATATATATATATATATATATTACCCAGGTTTTAATGACTTCGGTGGTACAGAATTTTGATATGGTAATAAAAATGAAAGAAATTTTATTAACGTAGGCAATACCAAATATTGAAAACAAAAAATACCAGTTAACCAATTACATTCCCCACTCATCAGAACTGTAACAGGGAAAAATTATAAAAAAATATAAATGTATTTTATGGTGGACATGACCAAAAGAAGAGGAAATTTTTTTGATTAAAGTTATTTCACCTAAAGATGCTACAAAGCAAACACTCTCTTTGTTTACAAAGAGAGGGTCACCTGGACCTGATAAAAATTGTCTCTAATACTTTAAGATAAAATGAGTGTCACCTGGCCAAAGCAGAGAACCAGTCAACACTCAAAACATCAGTGTGGTTTGGATTATTAATTAAATGGCTTGTAATATGTGTTTCAAATGGCATCACCAGATAAAAAAATTATATATATATATATATAAACCCTAACCCTAACACCCTGTTATATACTTGCTTCTCAGATAGCAAAAATCTCCAAGAGTTTAAATGCAACATCAATTGCCTTATCTCCTTGACTTCCATACTACTCTCATCCTTTCCTCAACACCCCATGAATCTTGTTCTCTTTTTTTTCACTCTACTCTCATGCAACTCTCTTCACACCAGTATTCCCATTCTTCTCTCACCCTTTCTCTGACACTCCAGGCACCCAGTTCCTCTTTGATTTTTTTTCTCTTCACTATGCTCCTATGTCACCCTTCACTCTCCTTTTATGTAGCCCCCTGTGCACCAGTAGCAGTACTGTTTCATTGGGATGAAATGATTAAAATATATATATATATCTATATACCTGCTCTCTCTGGCTTCCTCTGGTTAGAATGAAATAACCACAAATTTTACGTGTAGAAAAATGCATTGGAATCTTTAAGAATAAGTGGGTATCATAAATCATATTAAATTACCATATCACATCCAATGCCCAGACTCAAGAGAGTACCAGTTTACCTTTTTGTTTGTTTGCATGCATTTATATATATATAAATGTGTGTACAAGTATACATTAAAAAACGGGTTCTAATTCATGTATATGTCTGTGTGGGTGTGTATATATGTATACAATTCCTACATTTCCCCATTCCTGACATATCTTCTATTATTACAGACTGAGATATCTAATAACAAAAGTAATAGAAACAAAAAGAAAAAGAATCTACATCATACGACAGGTAAATTGTTGCCATTTTATATTTTTAATTTCACACATGCGTGTTGTTTGTTTTTCATTTTGTCAACTGCACAGTATAGTAAGGTCAGTTGGGCACCATCTGTGAGAAAACGAGCACCTTGGCACAATTCACTCCAACAAAAATTTGGAAACAACATGCTGAACTACTTGGCATTCATACCAGAAGCTCCAATATAAACATTTAAGGCTTACAGCCTATCACATTGAATACACCGGTACTCGCTCGATCACTGAAGTTAAACAACATTGAACCTGGTCAGTACTTAGATGGGTGATCGCTTGGGAATACCAGGTGCTGTAAGTGTTTAGTGATGGATGTGTGTCGTGGTGCAGTGGAAATCGGCTTGGAAAGAGAAATCAGTGAGCCGAGTTCAAATTCCAGTTGAAAAGCCTGCATTCACTTAAGCACTGGTACCCTTGGGAAAGGTATTAATCCGTTCCTTCCCTCCAGTTATGGGTTAAATAACAAGGGTAGGACTTGGGGACCTGGCCCTTAAAAACAAATCTAAATGAATCTTGATACTCAAAAAGAAAAATGACACAAAAACTTATATGAAAACAATAATAAATTGTTGAAAGAAAAAGGTACTACCAGCAATAAATAAATAAATAAAATTTAGTTGGTAATAAATGACCCACCGAGGGTGATTTGCCATGAAAACAAAACAACCAACCAACCAACAAACATTTAAAGTGTTTGGGTGTCAATCAGAGGAAATATAGGAGGCAAAGCCTATATCATCCATCAACCAACTAAAAAAACACAAAATAAATTGCACACCCACAAAATTGGATTCAAACCATCCACATTTGGGAAAAACCCAAAGTAAAATTGCACACCCACAAAAGTGGATTCAAACGACTTTGGAAAAACCCAACCAAGAAAAATTTACATATCAGTGCAAAAAGCAAATTTCAAATCCTGACTGGATTAAAAACAGCAAATTCATATATGATATATTTTCACATCTAGATTTGAAAAGGCCTGCTGGAGCCGGCATCATGAGAAGTTTGACTATTTAAGCCACTTCCCAAACCTGTCAAAGTCAGTTTGACTTGGGAGTGGTTAGCTGAGGATTTTGTGGCAATGTAACGAAAGAGAATTCAAGAAGCCGACCCAAACGCAGGGCATGTCACAGTTGAATTCGACCTCTTCTTCCAACGTCCTTTTTTTCATTTTCACACCTCACTGCCAAAGAGAACAGCAACTACAACAACAAAATGAAAATGTTAAGTGCTACTTCTTTATTTGTTTAGTTTTCACTCTCTCTCCACCTGTCGCAACTTTCTAAAAAGAGGAAGGAACAAAGACTTAACATTCCACGACCACACAACCATGAACTCTAAACTTCGGCGGACATTTCAAATACCTACATTACTACTATGAATGATTTTTAACTACCTAACAGCATGCATTTTCTCAGTGAACATTTTTCTTCTCACAAATATGTTATCGTGTTCAGTTAAGAAAATTTCACTTATATTTTCCTTCTTACACTTTTGTCATTCTGTAAATAAATCTTTACTTTAATGTACACATGAAATATTTTATTCTTTCACATTTCAACAACCAACCTTCTGATATTTAAATTGTGGGGACTTGGGACATGTTTGGCACAAGGCCAATTTATTAAGCATCACCAAGGCCCTTACAGAAAGTGCAGAGGATTTGGAAAGAGTTAGATAAAGGTAATCATAAAGATGTTTGAGGTGATCTCAAGTAATGGTGATGTTATTCTTTTTTTAATCATTTCACCCCAAGCAAGGCATTCCACTGCCACTATTGGTCTTGGGGCTACATAGGGGGAGATAAATAGGAAGAGTGGTTAGATATAGGAAATGTCAGAAGGCGGGTGATAGATAGTTGGGTGGGTGGGAAGAGTGTTTGAAAGAATGGAAGTTAGTTTGTTAAGAGGTGTCTATTGACCTTACATTTAAACTCCTGGAGATTGTAGCCGACGGGGAAGCAGTCATGTGGAAGAGAATTCCACAGTCGGGAAGTGCGAGAAAAGAAACTGTTGGAGTAGAAGTTGCAGTTGCATTTTATCGGTTTCACTGTAAAAGGGTGGGATCTAGTTGCTAATCTAGTACCTTGTGCCGATTCAAACCTAGGGGGCACCAGTGATCTAAGTTCATCGGAGTAGAAGCCGTGAAAGTATTTATAGAAGAGACACAGGGAAGCCACGTCGCGCCGGTGGAAGAGAGTCTGCAGGCGGTCTCGCAATTTATCTTCCTACGGAGCCTGAGACTCAACAGGAAGGCATACATCAAGTGCCTTGAGATGGTAGTGCTGCCCTGAGTCAAGAGGGTGGCTGCTGGAAGAACCTATATCTGGCAACAGGACTCTGCACCATGACACACAAGCAAGAGAACCCAGTCATGGCTGTCGGACAATTTCTGCAAACATATCACTCTTCATATCTGACAACCTAACTTCCTAGACTGTGACATCCTTGATTATTTTGAGTGGGCACAGCTGAGTGAGAGATCAACATACTTCTTAGCATTGTATCGTCGAGGTGGTAGACAATACACAGATGATAAAATAATATCTTATTCGGTAGATAGAATATAATACTCCGTAGTAGATCGCAACAATATGGGTGGTTGAGTTCGCAAGTAACACGCAGGTTAACAATAGCCCTCAGCTCCCACTAACTAACTTCCTCCTTCAACCGACTCACTCTTTCTATATATAAGTGAACCCGGTCACGTGATCAAGCCACGTCACAACACTTTGTAACACCTAAGATGAAGGCAAGGATTATGGCAGCATTCGCTAACTTAAACAAAGAGACCATACAGAAGAGTTGCAGGAGATTCTGATGTCGTCTAGAGGTTGTGACTGAAGCCAATGGTGAATTTATTGAATAAATTTACTCTTTAGTATTTCAAGATATTTTTGTGCTATTTTGGTAAATATAGCTGTAAAAAAATGAGATTTCAGTGTTATTTTCATTTCTGCATAATTCAGATGACAATTTATGCATCACACCCTGTAAATGAAATCAAGCAGTTTAAAAAAAAAAACTCAATATAAAATTCCCATCATTTCTGATTCATGGGTGTATGTAGTTGTACCAGCATAACAAATTGAAGTCCTAAAAGACGAAATGTATTGCACATAAACGTTTTCCACTTTGCCATACATTTTTCCCTAATATTGTTCTTGATAAATAAAAGTACTAGCAGTATAGCCCAGCGTTGCTCGAGTGTAATGAAAGCTTTAAAACTAATCCATGGTCCTGGAGCTCAGATTCTTTGGATGTTGGCACGAAAGACTAAAAAGCAGTAGTTGTTTCCAGTTAAAGCAAAACCGTAGACTGAAAGAAAAATGAATGGATGCAAGTCAAATTTTGATTTCCTGGTATCAATATCAAATTTTCTGCACTATTGTAAGAACTGCAACCTTGAAACATCTGAATGTCGTTTCTTATGTCTTTGTGTATAAGTGTATCGAATTTGCTTAAAATTGGACCATTCCTCAATCACCCAATTTTTTTCGATTCTTGATTTTCTATATTTATTGGGGGTGCTTCGACTCAAAACCTAGCTAATAACACTCGCAGACACTTATAGTGCAACTGTGTAAATTTTCAAGAAAATCGGTTCAGCCGTTCTGGAGTCTATAGGTAACAGATACACACACACACAGACACAGACAAAGTTCCATTTATAAATAAGTTTAAATAGATATATTGTTATCTCACATATATGCATATACATATTTAAACAAATTATTACTGGGGCAAAATTTTACAATTGAAATTAATAAAGTAAGCGTCATACTTACAGGTATTTGTAGATGTTTAACAAAAGATGGAATGAAAAATAAGACACACAAAACAACCGACTGGTTTCAATCCTGTACTTCATCAGGGTATTTTAATTCAATATTCACATCTAAAATGTAAAAGATGAAAATGATTTCTGGCAGGTGGTAAGAGGGAGAAAAAATATTGGGAAAGGCACAGACAGGCACTAAATGGTGATAATATGGAGTCCAAGTATACGTTATTTTTGTCTACAAAAAGAATGTGTACTTGAACTCCATATACATTCTTTTTTGTAGACTTAACCATTAAGCCATCAGTCAAAACAAATCACCTGACAAAACTGGAAAGGTGGAAACTATGGTACCATAAGCAGCTGATCTTCCCTATATAGATAGATAGAGAGAGAGAGAGAGAGAGAGAGGTAGGGGAGAGAATTGCAACTCAAGAAGATGGTGAGGATGATCCAAAAGATTTTATCTTATTTATATAAAATATCAATTAGATAAAAATAGACCTCAATGAATATTTTCCAGAGTAAATATATTGAAAGGAAAATTCAACACATATTTAAAAGATTATAAATCCAGAATTTATTTCAGCAACGCAAAAAAATTTTTTGCTTGTTCAGACTTTTGATGAATAAATAAATTTTATTTATTCATTTATTATTTATTCAACAGTTGGGACAGTGCAATTGTAAACATTTTTTACATTGCTGAAATGAATTCTGAATTTATAATCATTTAATTATGTGCTCAGTTTTCCGTTCAATATATATATATATATATATATATTTAGTGTATTGAGGCAGCGAATAATTTTCTAAACGTATACTATTGAATATAAGAGACAATAAATGTCTATTATGTTTAATCATGAGCCATTCCAAACGTCGTATTTTGGCTTTAATTTCAGTTGAAAATAAAGACAAAAATTCTCCAACATTTGGATAATTTTTTATTAATTATTATTCATGTGAGCCAAAAGCTTAGAAACAAATTAATAAAAAATTATCCAAATGTTGGAGAATTTTTGTCTTTATTTTCAACTGAAATTAAAGTCAAAATAATACGTTTAGAACGGCTCATGATTAAACATAATAGACATTCATTGTCTCTTATATTTAACAGTATATGTTTAGAAAAAATAAAATAAATATATATATAAATAAGTATAGTGTAGGTATGGATAAAATAATATTCCATATCCAAAGAAACACTATTCCTAAAAAGTGCTCAATACAAAGTAGAGCTAATAATATTATTTTTGTGTATACTCGTCTATTTGTCCATGTGTGGATGTTTGTAGGTTTATATGTGTGTGTTCATGTCTTTTATTTTTTTAAAATATGAATAACTTTCTAAATCTAATAATTTTTTGTTAAACTTCTACTCCAACAGTTTCTTTCCTCGCACTTCCCGACTGTGGAATTCCCTTCCACACGATTGCTTCCCCGACGGCTACAATCTCCAGGAGTTTAAATGTAAGGTCAATAGACACCTCCTAACACACTAACCTGCTCCCATTCTATCAAACACTCTTCCCATCTGCCCAACCCTCATCCTCCATATCTATCCTTCCCCATCTATCACCTTCCTCCTGACATTCTCTATGTCTAACCACTCCTTCTCTTTACCTTCCCCTCTGTAGCCCCATGCACAATAGTGGCAGTGGAATGCCTTGCTTGGGGTGAAATGATTAAAAAAAAATAAATAAATAAAAAGAATTAAAAATTCACAATAAAAATAAAGTGAATCTAATAGTCGATTAATAATGCCGATCTCATTTTAATCAAATATTAATATTAATTCCCTCAAAAATTGTTTTTTGAGTCTGTTCTCATATTTTTCAAATTAGAAGTTACTTTATTCTGATTGGTCCACACTGTCTATTCAACAATGCCTCCCTGATAAAGGGGGTTTGGCTTGTTTTTAATCTTTTAAAACCCTTGAAATTGAAATAAATCTCATCACTTGATAAGACACAATTTGTGTTGAAACAAAATAGCTACTTTTGTAGTGATATTATAGCATATTCATATTATAATTTTTGAATAAATATATATATATATATTTTTTTTTTTAAACATATACTGTTAAATATAAGAGACAATATTGGAGGCCATGTACATTAAATCCAAACAACCCACACTTAATAAAATCACTTTTAAATCTGGCCATAACACATTACATTGCATTTGAATATATGGTTCTGTTGTCATTTCGCGCTATCACGCGGTGTGACGTCATAAAACCGTATTGCAAATTTGCAAACTGCTTTTGTTATTTTTGGTAACTATTGCTGTTGCCTAGTGGAGTTTTATGTCAACACAAAATAAAATCGTTGGTGATGGTGGATGTTATTGTGTTACCGTTTTAATAACCTCTCTGAAGATGGCTCATGTGAGCCGAAAGCTTAGAACCAAATTAATAAAAAATTATCCAAATGTTGAAGAATTTTTGCCTTTATTTTCAACTGAAATTAAAGCCAAAATACAACATTTAGAACGGCTCATGATTAAACATAATAGACATTCATTGTCTCTTATATTTAACAGTATATGTTTAGAAAATTATTTGCTGCCTTGATACACTATATATATATTGTTGTATTGTGTGTTAACTATTAAGATGGCTACAGATTAATTTTAGAAATCATGTATATGAACACATGCTAATGAGGCATCATGGGAGATTTGAATATCCTTTACATGCCTGCACAAATTTTCCAACCTCCTTTTTTCAATCCCAGCCACCAAACTTTTGTTCAAAGTCTGAGTTTAGTTCCGTTTATTGTAACATGATCTATGACAATCATTTCTTGATTCAAAGAAGATGGGATTACTATCTTTGTCCGTCACATTATAATTTTGCCAATTGTGCATAGTTCATTGCTGACCAGTACATATGTGATATACTGTAGATTAGTCCTGTTGCCTGCTTAAATGCATTTACAAACGTCTTGCAATTCCATATCAAGATGGGAGTTTTCCTTTACTTAATGTGTCGGCATATATTTTGGTGCTGCTTCTACAGCTACAAATGACACGTATTGTTTGGTTTCATATCTGAGTTTGATATTCACTTCATTTTCAGATTTGCATAGAACGGATTTGCAATTATATTGGTTCCGTCAATGTTCACTACTCAGACATGATAGGATTTTAGTCAGAGTACACAACTCTCTATTCTGGCATGGGGTTTTTGACATTGGGGCGTCTATGAATTCCAGTGGTTTGTGATCTCTCAGTAGGTTGAATTCTATGATGTATACTTAAGTGTGAAATTTTTCACATGCCAAGACAAGTGTTTATATGTCCTGTTCAATTTGTGAGTATTGACATTCGACTTGTCTCAGACTTTGACTTTTTTTTTTGATCATATCACTCCTAGCAAGGCGGTAACGCCACTGATGCACAGGGGGCTATATAAGAGTGAAAAGATTGAAAAGAGAAAGCCAGAAACCACATCCTAAATAGGGAACAAAGGAAGAGCCACTTCACCTGTTCAATAGACATGGGTGAAGTGTGAACTAGGCGATAGTTTAGTCTATCTACTCCAATTGGAAAAAAAAAGAAAAAGGAGTGAAAAGATTGGAAAAGAGAAAGCCGAAAACCACATCCTAAACAGAGAACAAGAGATGAGCCTCTTCACCTGTTCAATAGACGTGGGTGGAGTGTGAACCGGGCGATAGTTTAGTCTACCTACTTCAATTGAAAAAAAAAAAAAGGAAAAGGAGTGAAAAGATTGGAAAAGAGTAAGCCAGAATCCACATCCTAAACAGGGAACAGGGGATGTGCCTCTTCACCTGTTCAGTAGATATGGGTGGAGTGTGAACCGGGCGATAGTTTAGTCTATATAGTCCAACTGAAAAAAAAAAAGGAAAAGGAGTGAAAAGATTGGAAAAGAGAAAGCCGAAAACCACATCCTAAACAGAGAACAAGGGATGAGCCTCTTCACCTGCTCAGTAGACGTGGGTGGAGTGTGAACCGGGAGATACTTTAGTCTATCTACTCCAATTGAAAAAAAAAAAAAGAAAAAGGAGTGAAAAGATTGTTTTTTCTTTTCTCAGTTTGAATGACGACAGTACCCAATCCATATGGGCTTACATCAGCTTATAGCTAATGTAAGCCCATATGGATTGGGTACTGCATGAAGGTCAAAATATCCAAGTCTTTCTTAGGTATTTCTTCAGAGTTTCAAATACCTTCCACTGCTCTGGGCCAAATATAAAGGATTGCTTTTTACTTGTAAATTCTACAAGTGCTTGGCTAAACTTAGAAAATTTGGGATCTATCTAGCATTAAATTTGTAGAATATGCAGAATAAAAAAATAAAATACTTACCCTCACAAGGTAATTCTTCAACTAGCATCCAGTTGGGATATGGAAGGTCAGGCTGTAACTTAATACAGACCCTGTACTTCGAATGTTCGTGGTCAAATGATGGCTGTATATTTATCACAGAATTCACACCCAAATCAGCAACCAGTCAGAACCCAGAGAATAGGCTTGTGTAAGTAGCACTGTGGAGCACCCTAGCCTGCTATCTGGTCTAAGAAAAGTAAGTGGTACACAGTAAATGACTGATCTGGTAGTCTAATCAAATCCTGTATAGTAAAGCACGTGTTCTTTGTTTCACTTTTTGTTGAGCAACGCTATGCCAGGTGTTGTTTTTTTTATGAATTCTTCACTAAGTAGCCCTTGTCCATCAGCATGAAAAGAGAATCCTTTCAGCCACCATATTTATCTGGGTCCTATCATCACTGCTTGCATGTAGCAGTCAATATTCTTAATTCCACTGCTTAGATTTTTTTCTGTCAAACCACATTCACTGCAATGTTCTTCAGTTTTTCTTGTTGTTGCCAGTGTAGTATTTTGTGTTAAATGTAAAGATGGTTGGTTGGTTATTGGATTTTATGGCATGTCAACTCCTATTTGAGTCATTTTATGCCGAAGTCTTGTTTATTTATGTATACAAGGTAGTTATTTTGTATAAAAGTTTGGGTGGTTGTTGGGTTTTATGATCTGTTGATTTTTTTTAATAAATTGCTTTATCTTGTGATTGTTTCTGATTGTATATCTGCAGACCTACACGTATGCATGTGCATATATATATGTATATACATATGTATACACCTAAATATACATACATATACAATATTTGAAAGTGTTATATTTTGTTGAGGATCTTGATTTCTTGGAGAAAGTTATATATTTCATCTGTGTCTGTATTTTTAAAAATTTCTTTTAAGCAGATTAATCTTAGAACTCAAGTATAAGAACACATGTTAACAAGGTGTCATGGTGGATCTGAATATCCACCATGACAATTTTATTCCCCACAGTGTAGATGGCAGTGATTATATTTGTCAGTATATATATATATATATATATATATATTAGAAATTATAGTTTAGAACATGTACAAATTACAAACTTCTACAAAGTATACATTTTGTTTCTACATTGAAAGGAAAATGTCTCATCAGGTAGTAAACGCTATTTTTTGAAGAGAGATAGGAAATTCACTTCCTTATTGTGCCCGACCAAATAAGGCCTGCATACGAAGAGGAGCTTCGTGGATGGATCAAGGATGGCTGGTTAATTCCTTACCCCTATGAGAAACTTGGACCTCCCAAAGGTTTGATCCCGCTGATGGCGGTTACTCAGCACACCAAAGCAAAAGTGAGTCAGTGGCGTCAATTTCTTGGCGAGACACTGAAGCAGAGAGAAACAGTAAAAGGTGGAAGGAGGAAAGTGGGAGGAGGAAGACGAAGAGGCGTAGCAAGAAACCAGCTGGGAGAGCTTTGGATTGAAATCCAACGGTCCCTGGTTCGATCCCTGGCTCAGCACTCATTAGAAGAAAGTGTGCAACACTTATATTGGTAAATTTTTTGTGTGTGTGGTAAAAGGGGTAGAGAAAATGAGAAGTCAGAGTTGGGGATTGAAAAAGAGACATTGAACAAAAAGAGGAAAACAGGAGAGAAAGACAGAGGTAAAAAAACATGATGCCGGGTCATCAAAGGCTGTATATGACCATACTTTATTTTCTACTGTTAAACCTGGCACCTTTCTCTGAATCTTTTTACATCGAAACAAAATGTACACTTTGTAATTTGTACATGTTCTAAACTATAATTTATAATAAATATTCATAGCTCTATTTCTCTATTGAGCACTGTTTTAAATTAATGTTTTGAACATTGTTAATATTTTCTTTGTTACTTATTCACTTGGATATATATATATATATATATATATATATATATATATATATATATATATATCCTCTGCATATTAAGGTGATACATATACCAATATATATATTGATTGGTTTGTTTTTTACAGCTTTTGTGGGTTATTCAAAGCCAAAACAAATTTTGGATTGTAAGAATAATTTTTTTTTCTTGCAGCTGAATATTGATTTAACTATTTTTGAGAATAAATATTACTTATTCTGGTACAATTGCTACTTTTTAATCCATAGCTAGGGTAGATGGATTAATACCTTTCTCAAGAGTACCTCTGCAAAACTGAATGTAATAAAACTGACCAGAATTTGAACACAGTTCTATAATGTATTTTGAACTGCTGTTCCTTGCAACACCTGCACATCCTTGATGTTTAAAAGTCCAGCAGCTCAGTTTTTAGTTGGTTGAATTATCTTTTTTCTTCTTTAATAATTTCACCCCAAACAAGGCGGAAATGCCATTAATGTGCGGGGGGCTACATAACTGTAAAAAGATTAATTAGAAGAGAGTGAGGAGTACAGACCAGTTAGAAAAGAGCAATGATGAGAATGCAGGTGTGATGACAGTTACATAGGTGGAGGGAAAGGGAAGGATATACGGGGTGGGGAGAGAGCTAGAATCCAGTGCTTAATAGATGAGTATTGACATTGCATTTAAATTCTTGGAGGTTGTAGGAAAGCAAGAATATAGGAGCGAGTTCCACAGGTGAGAAGTGCGAGAGAAGAAGCCGCAGGAGTATTTTGCAGTTATTTTTTGTTTACACTTGAACACACTATCCTAGAATGTATGCAGAGGGTGTGATGGATAAATTATCATCTAAATTACACAAAAATGAAAATAAGACTGACATCACATTTTAACAGATATATTTCCCAGAACTACACAAAAATATTAAAGTAGAAATATATTTAGTAATACCGTCATTGCCGTCAACCACGGCCTACAGACAATTTCAGAATCTCTTTCAGCTCTTTTAAATGGTCTCCTGCTATGTTCTCAATGTCTGTATCTATAATTGCTCTGCATGGTGCGATGGATAAATTGTCGTCTAAATGACAAAAATAAAAATAACACTGATGTCTCATTTTAACAGATATATTTACTAAAACTACACAAACATATTAAAGAAGAAATATATTTAGTAATACCGTCATTGCCGTCAACCATGGCCTACAGACAACTTCAGAATCTCTTTCAGCTCTTTTAAATGGTCTCCTGCTTAAGTTGATGAATGTTGCCATAATCCTTGCCTTCAGTTTATCTTTGGTATTACAAGGAGCTTTGTCTGTCTCTCACACAATTATTAATCAAGAGATTTGTAGTCTGGAGAGTTAGGTAGCCAAACATAAGAGATTATAGCGTCGCAGAAATAATCTAACAGCCATGACTGGTTTTTCTTGCTTTGTGTGGCATAGTGCAGAGTCCTGTTGCCAGACATAGGGTCTTTCAGCAGCCACCCTCTTAACCCAAGACAGCATTACCATAATGTCATTACCACTAGTGCTCACTCCAAAC
Source organism: Ascarosepion bandense (assembly GCA_037127315.1). Classification (NCBI taxonomy): domain Eukaryota; kingdom Metazoa; phylum Mollusca; class Cephalopoda; order Sepiida; family Sepiidae; genus Ascarosepion; species Ascarosepion bandense. Next base: position 2,890,237 of record JBBBDQ010000387.1, on the reverse strand, counting down.
ATCTTTGTAATCACCATTAGACTCATCCAACTCTTTCTGAATCATCTGCATTTTGACACCCAAACAGTTTGAAATATTCGTACAGGAGCTTCTGGCACAAATGCCAAGTATTACAGTATGCCATTTCCAAATTTTTGTCAGAGTGAATTGCATCATGGTGGTCTTTTCTCACAGATGGTTCCCAACTGACCCTACTATACTGTGCAGTCAACAAAATAAAAAGCAATGCACATGCATAAAATTAAAAATATAAAATTCTGACAATTTTCTCATCACACTATATATATATATATATATATATATATAAAAACTGTAGCTACTCTGGCATTTATGCATCGTTCATTCAGCAATGAATTAGAACACTCTCAGCTATTGGGTGTGTATCATGATAATATATACGCTAAAAAGTCTGCCTTTTTCTACCAAGAGCTTGTAGCTCAGAGGTAGAATTGCCGACTGACACCAATTCGGTCAAATTTCTATCCTGGGTAACCGTACTGATGAGCTGTGATACAGCAAAACAGATCTGTCTGCGGATGACTATATATATATATATAGGTTTAATTAAAAATGACAGACAAGGTATTATCATTAAGTTTTTTATATAATTTTTCATGTGTTCGACTAATTTTGTTCTTTTTGGAACTCAAATTATATAAGAATTGTCCAAAACTTTTGTACTTTCGAGCACTTTTGGCTATACTTTTAGCAATCATCAAGAATTAATTTTGTTTTACTTGTAAATAAACATGTATAAAGTTTATGATTTGTTGTAAAACAAGTTCTTTTATGAAACGCTGTAGTATTACTTTCCTTGCTGGCTGCTGAGTCATATAATTTAAAAATTTTGTATTTGAGCAACAACTTCTTTTTTATACATGTTTCATTAAAAATGACAAACAAAATATTACCATTAAGTTTTTATATAATATTTCATGTGTTCATATAATTTTTTCTTTTCAAAAATCAAATTAAATTAAAAAAATTTAAAGATATTACCTTGTCTGTCATTTTTAATGAAACCTGTATAAAAGAGAGATTGTTGCCCAAATATACAATATATATATATATATATATATATATATGAATACTTGGATGGACTGTTCAAAGAGAAACAAAAAATAACTGCTAAATAATGCAACCAAAATATGATAGCAGAAAATTTTTTATTTGTTATTTGTCTGAGTTGAAAATAAATTTCTGAGAAAATATTCGTAATTTGTTTCAATTGTTCAGCCAAAAACATTTTTGTACTTTTTTATTTTCCAAATGTCAAAAATATTTACAATTTTAAGATTCTCAGTGTATAAATAGTTTCTCTCGTTTCATGAGTTTTGTACTCAAATTTCTTGACTGCATTATTGTCAATAGTTTCTTTCCTGAAACATTGTCAATTACTTCTTTACTATAACATTGGCAATTATTTCTTCACTGAAACACTGACAAATATTTATTTGTTGAAACATTAGTAATTATTTTTTCACTGAAACACTGGTAATTACTTTTTCATTGAAACATTGTCATTTATTTCTTCACTGAAAGATTCATAATTACATCATCACTGAAACATTGGTAATTATATCTTCACTGTAACTTTGGCAATTATTTCTTCACTGAAACATTGGTCATCATTTCTTTGCTCTGACATTGGCAATTATTTTTTCACTGAAACATTGGTAATCCTTTATTCACTGAAACATTGCCAATTATTTCTTTGCTGTCAGAGTGGCAATTATTTCTTTACTGAAACATTGGCAATTATTTCTTTGCTGTGAGAGTAGTAATTATTTCATTGCTGAAACATTGTCAATTATTTCTTTGTCGTCAGAGTGGCAATTATTTTTTTCCTGAAACATTGATAATTATTTTTTCACTGAAACATTGTCAATTATTTCTTTGTCATCAGAGTGGCAATTATTTCTTCACTGAAACATTGGCAATTATTTCTTTGTTGTCAGAATGGCAATTATTTCTTTACTGAAACATTGTCAATTATTTCTTTGCTGTCAGAGTGGCAATTATTTCTTCAGTGCAACATTGTAAATTTTTATTCATGTCTTTTTTATCTAAATAAGTGTGAGTTTAAATCTTACTGAAGGTTTATTTCTGACATGCAGTTCACTCCCTTTGACTTTTATGATTGATTCATTCATTTTCTATGGTCTCTCATATATATATATATGATATATATTTTTTTAGATTGTATTCTATTGTTGTGGTTATTCTCTTGGATTCAGTGTATCCCCTGAAAAGCACAAATGTACCACTGAAGGTACATGTACCCCATTTTGGAAACTACTTCTCTAAGGAAACGTTCATGTTTCATTTCTTCATGATATAGTTGAAAATGTAAATAACAAATAAGTTTTAAGCTAAATGGAAACAAAATGGAGACTTTTAATTAGGATCAAAAGGAGACTCAAAATTTCTAGGACACATAAAAAGAAAAGAGCAGTGGGTGAATTTTTACCCCCTCTAAGATAACCCATTAGCCATCAAGTTAGATTAGACAAAAAAAGCTGAAAGTTTAAGAAAACTTTATAAAGTAATGGGTTAATTTTAATATGATTATTATTAGATATATAATAAAACTCTTCAGGAAGAGAAAGTTCCTTTTGTCTGAAGCGTGCTTTTTTTTCTTTTTTTTTTTAATCGTGTCACCCCAAGCAAGGCATTCCACTGCCACTATAGCGAAGGGGGTTACATAGAGGGATTGGGTATAGGAAATGTCAGAAGGAGGGTGATAGACGAGTTAGGATGTACATAGGGAGAGAGTTGGAGAAAGTGGGTGTGAGTTAGTGTGTTAGGAGGTGTCTATTGACCTTACATTTAAACTCCTGGAGGTTGTAACCATTGGGGAAGCAAGCATGCGGTAGGGAATTCCACAGGCGGGAAGTGTGAGGAAAGAAGCTGTTGGAGTAGAAATTGCAGTTACATTTCATCGGTTTCACTGTAAAAGGGTGGGACCTAGTTGCCAATCTAGTATCTCGTGCAAATTCACATCTAGGGGGTACCAGTGATTTAAGTTTGTCAGAGCAGAAGCCATGAAAGTATTTATAGAAGAGGCACAGGGAAACCACATCACATTAGTTTTGAAAAAAGCACTCAATCTTCAATTTTTGGTGATTGGAAACTTTTGACCTATAACGTGTGTGTGTGTGTGTGTGTGTATATATATATATATATATATATAATTTAATATTTGTCTATATTTTTGAGATGAGGTAGCACTTACATTATTTGGACTATTGTCCTCATCTTTGTTGCCATTTGTACAACATTTCAGCCTTCTTCAGGTACTAGGAATTTCAAACGGAACCCTTTATTACAATCACTCATTCTTAACGTAGTAGTAATGCCACGATTGAAAGTCATGAGTTATCTCCCTCTAACCCAGCAAGTTACTTGTTCATCCTGGTATTGAACTCACAACTCTAAGTCAGCAAGTCAGGAACAAACCAACGTCTATATCCACTAGGCCATGTGTCCTTAAGAACAACTTGTAATTTTTTATGGTTATGGTTTTCTTCAGTAATTTTGATGTTAATGGTTTTCTCTAGTATTTTTTACCAGAGCTCATACTGCAATTTCGACACTAATGATTTTCTCTGGCACTCCGTATTACTGGTTCCCATATTGTGTTCATCTCTATGCATGATCAGCTCAGGAGATTTTTGAAGCCTAGCATATGTGCCGATTCCTTAAGTTTACATAATTTCTAGTGGTGTTCTCTATTATTTTAGACTGTAAAGTCATTTATGATTGAGCAGTCAAAGACGCATCAGTTCAGTGTGAGGAGTCGCATGTTTGAATATTACTGAATGACACACATTTTCCAAATAAAAATTTCTCAAAAATACTAGGGCTGGTTGAGTTATAAATATATAAATATACTGTTTAATTTAAAACAGAATATCTACTCAAATACAAATATTGATTAAAATGTTCAAACAAATAAATTAAATATGTTAGTTGTTAATCTATTTCAATAATTTTTGAAACTTTTGGTAATATTGTCTGTTTAGATTACAATTCACTTTCTGAGCAGAGATTGGTATTTACGAGAAACTGGGGAAATAATGTATATAAGGCTTGATTAAGTTTTGTTTAGACTGTGAAATTATTTATGGTCAAGTGGTCATCATATGAATGGATGACTTCTCCTATGTTCTTAGGGTTCTTAAGTTCAAATCCTTCCAACGAAAATTTCTGAAAAATACTAAGCTCAGTAGAGTTATATGTATAAATATACTGTTTAATTAAAAACAGAATATCTACTCAATTATAAGTCTCAATTAAAAATAAAGTTCAAACAAGTAAATTAAACATATCGGAGGCACAGTGAAGTAATGGAACGTGGCTCAGATTGAGGAATCGGAGAGCCAAATTTGAATTCCACTCAAATTTATTCCATTCATTTATGTGCTAATATCCTTGGGAAAAGTATGAATTCATCTTTTTCCGCCCCTAGCTACAGATAAGTAGCAGGATAGACCGGTTTCTGTAGCCTTGAATGGCCATCGTTCTAGAAGAAAGAAACCCTTCAAAGATTTTAGAATTAGCTTAGAGAGGGTTGGGCTCCATCAGATTATATTATCCAAGATATACCATTCTGCTACACCTGCAGTACTATGATGCTCCTATGACTCTTCTGGAGAGTTATGAGATTCTTCATATATCTAAACTTATTTATCGATGGAACTTTGTCTGTGTGTCCATTATGTATAGACTCCGAAATGGCTGAATTGATTTTCTTGAAAATTTACACAGTTGTACTATAAGCATCTGCAAGTGTTCTTAGCTAGGTTTTGTGTCGAGGTACCCCCAATAAATATCGAAAATTGATAATCGAAAAAAATTGACTTATAGAAGGAGTGGTCTGATTTTCATCAAATTTGATACACTCATAGACAAAGATATAAGAAATGTTATTCAGAAGTTTCAAGGTTGCAGTTCTTAGAATAGTGCAGGAAATCGATAATATATATATATAAAAGGCAAGATATTTGTGTGTGTGTCTGTTTATCTGTCTGTATGTTTTTTATACAAATCCACAATTTTTATCCGATTCTCACCAAACTTCACACAAATATTCTTTAGGCTGAGTCTGAGCTTCAAGACCATGGATCAGTTTTAAGGCTTTCATTACACCCGAGCAATGCCAGGCTATACTGTGAGTATATATATATATGACCTCATAGTCTCTAATAACCCTACAAGCACTAAACTAAATTCTCTACAAAAAACCAATGTAGTGTACCAATTTACATGCCCGTTCAGAGATTGTATCTCTGGTACTAATAATAAACCCACTACATACATTGGTTTTACTACAACCATGCTCTCCTGTAGACATACATGTCACCTTTCTGATCAGAGTACTATTAAACAACATTTCTCAGAAAAACATAACCATGTAGGTAATATCAGACAGATTTTAGTCAACAATACAATAATCCTCATTCATACACACAGTAAAAAGAAGCTTCAGATATTGGAGGCCATCTACATTAAATCCAAACAACCCACACTTAATAAAATCACATTTAAATCTGGTCATAACACATTACATTGCATTTGAATATATGGTTCTGTTGTCATTTCACGCTATCATGCGGTGTGACATCATAGAACCGCATTGCAAATTTTTTATAACTATTGCCGTTGCTTAGTGGAGTTTTATGTCAACACAAGATAAAATCGTTGTTGATGGTGGATGTTATTGTGTTACCATCCTTAGAACCTATCTGAAGATAGCTCATGTGAGCCAAAAGCTTAGGACAAACTTAATAAAAAATTATCCAAATGTTGGATAATTTTTGTCTTTATTTTCAACTGAAATTAAAGCCAAAATACGACATTTAAAATGGCTCATGATTAAACATAATAGATATTCATTGTCTCTTATATTTAACAGTATATGTTCAGAAAATTATCTGATGCCTCGATACACTAAATATATATCTATATATATATGTTATTACAATGATATTTACCCTGTACAGGACCAAGGAGTCACTCAAGGGAGAGGGTTACATAAGTAACAAGCTCGAGAAGAAACCAGAAACTCAATCCTAAACAAGGAATAAATCTTTACTCTTGTTTAAAAGATCAGAGACCGGTATGAATGGTAAATAGGTGAACCTATCCACTCCAATAAAGTAATCAAAAAAGTAATTTAGTAGTAGATAAAAATACAGATTTTTGGATGAAGACATTGTAAATATACCATTGAAGTAGACTTTAGAAGGAACCGGAAACACAATCTTGAAAAGGAAGTAAGAGATAAACCTCTAGTTCTGTTCAAAAGGAAGTAAGAGATAAACCCCTAGTCCTGTTCAAAAGGAAGTAAGGGATAAACCCCTAGTCCTGTTCAAAAGGAAGTAAGGGATAAACCCCTAGTCCTGTTCAAAAGGAAGTAAGAGATAAACCCCTAGTCCTGTTCAAAAGGAAGTAAGGGATAAACCCCTAGTCCTGTTCAAAAGGAAGTAAGAGATAAACACCTAGTCCTGTTCAAAAGGAAGTAAGGGATAAACCCCTAGTCCTGTTCAAAAGGAAGTAAGAGATAAACACCTAGTCCTGTTCAAAAGGCCAGGGATGGAGCATGAATAAAAGTAGAATACTAGATATTAACTGTGAATATACATAAAATTATAAAATTTAGCATATAACAAAGGATTTCTGCCAATAAAATAATAGATATTTTATTAAAGTAATAATTACTGAATCATGAGAAGACGATTAAAATTTCTGGGACATGTAATGAGGAAGGATGGCTTGAAGAATCTGATATCCACAGGATTGATGGTGGGAAGAGAGACAAGGGAAGGCAATATGTGATGTACTTGATGGGCATTAGCAAATGGATAGCAGAGCAAGTTTTGGGACAGGTAACAAGTGGGTGCCAATTTCAAATTCCAGTTGAATTCCTTGTATTCACTTATACTCTTGGGTAAGATATTAATCCATCTCTTCCCTCCAGTTATAGGTTAAATAATATGATAGATTGGGTTCTATAGCTTTGGCTGGCAACTAGTCTCCCGCAGAAAGCAATGGCAACCTACTGCAGGATAATCTTCTGCCCAGTCAGTCATGTCTCTTTCGGGACATGATCACCCAAAGCGTGTATCATGTATGGCACTTAACTGAACAAGAGAAAGGTGTTAAGAGCTTCAAAGGATAGGGAGATATGAAAAGCCATGATTGCCTACGTCTTAAAAGGACATGGCACATAGAAGAAGAAGACGAATTGTGGGTAGTCTATTTATTATTCTAATGGTTATTTTAGTGGGTGTGGTTTGTTAATTTGTTTATTATTTACGTAGTTTATTTAACTATTAAACAAATAAGAAATTATAACATGGATATAAAGTGGGAGGTCAGTTCTATATTATAATCAATATATAAACTAATCCCTCACTTTGTGGCCATGCTAGTTTCTATACATTTACATTCTAGATTTATAGGCCTGAGCAAATGGATGGTCGATCAGGGTTTGGGAGGAGTAACAAAAGAAAGGGTGTTAAGAGCTACAAGGAATAGGGAGATGTGGAAGGCCATGATCGCCTACGTCTTGAAGGGACATGGCGCTTAGAAGAAGATGCATTGTGGACAGTCTATTTATTATTCTGATGTTTATTTTAGTGGGTGTGGTTTGTTACTTTGTTTATGATTTACGTAGTTTATTTAACTATTAAACAAATAAGAAATTATAATATGGATATAGAGTGGGGGATCAGTTCTATATTATAATCAATATATAAACTAATCCCTCACTTTGTGATCATGTTTCTATACATTTATATTCTAGATTTATAGGCCTGAGCAAATGGATGGCAGATCAGAGTTTGGGAGGAGTAACAAGAGAAAGGGTGTTAAGAGCTGCAAGGGATAGGAAGACGTGGAAGGCTGTGATTGCCTATGTCTTGAAGGGACACATCATATAGAAGAAGAATTATTTAATTATTATATCTAGTTATATATCCCTTGTTCCCAGGTTAAGATGTGGTTTCCAGCTTTCTCTTTGCCAATCTTTTCACTCTTACATAGCCCCCTGCGCATCAGTGGCGTTACCGCCTTGCTCAGGGTGATATGATTAAAAAAAAAAAAAATATATATATATATATATAAGAATATTTGTCTTTGGTTTATTTATAGTACATGATTATGGATTGCTAGTTCAAAGACTTTTCCTAAATCCTTCTATGATGACATCAACTGTGCTATACCCTGCCATGTCTGAATTGCCAGTAAATTGTAATAATGTAATTTTTTTGTTTTACCTGTGTTTAATTAAAATACAAAGAAAAAATTGTTTCTCTTAACAGTGGCAGATGCAAAAAAAAGTTATTATTTGTGCACTTAAGATCGAACAAAGGTTTGGGAAGTGGTAGAATGCTTTTCAGTTCTTTTTTTTTTTTTACATCGCACAAAATCTCTATGAAGATAGACAAAAAATAAAATTCAGAAACACACATTTTCAAATTAATTAAAGTTCAAATTGTTTTTAAGTCTTTTTTTCTTTTTTTACTTCATTTATACAGAGGACAGAATTAAAAACAAGCTATGAACTCTTCATTTTCAGGAGGTAAAAATAACTGACCTTGAAACATAGACAAAAGAGACAAAAATACTTCAGCGCATTCACAGAAACTGAAGAAAGGAATTGTTTAATAAGAAAACATAAACTCTAAAACTGGGGTCAAAAGACTATGAAAGTATAAACATTGACTTTTATAGAAAACATAAACCCTACCTTTTTGGCATTAAATAACCTACAGAGGTTGATATGCCATTAAACAAAACTCAAATCGTGACAAACTGTAAATTTTTATTCATGTCTTTTTTTATCCAAAAAAAAGTGTGAGTTTAAATCTTACTGAAGGTTTAGTTATTTCTGACATGCAGTTCACTCCCTTTGACTTTTATGATTGATTGATTTAGATTCATCATTAACTCATTTACTACAGAATACAATGCCTGCATTAGTTATGAGTTTTGTTTCAGCTGATATATTTATTATAGACGCAACCTTTTAAGGTTATCTTTTGACTTATGGCTGTATCAAGTTGAAACACTGATCACCAAAGTTAAGTAATGTCAAGCCTGGTCAGTATTTAGGTGGGTGATAGCTAGGAATACCTGATGCTCTAAACTTTGATATGCAATGTGTAGGCAGTGTGATAGATGACAGCCTGGAATGAGAAGCTGGAGAACTGTGTTCAAATTTCAGTTGGATCTGTTACATTCACCAGGGTAAATATGCTTAGGAATCAAATCAGAAAGAGACATGATAGCCAAAGTATGTCAGATTCCTCAATGCATGAGGAAGACCTACATCCAGTTAAGGCTTTAATAATAATAATAATGATGGTAATAATAATAGAAAAAATAATAATAATCATAAAATAATAAAAATAAATAATAATAATAAATAATATTAATAAAAATAATAGAAATAATAATAAAGAAAAAATATTCAATAATAAAAGAAGGCAGTAAATGCAAATAAGATTTACATTTAGTAGATTCTGTAGAAAAACAAAACAGAAGCCAAGAACCAACTATTGCGGCAAAAAATATGAAAATGAAAGCCAAAGATAAAGATCTTGAACAGATGAAACAATGCTGGCAAGACAAACTTCTGCATGGCCAATATCCAGAACATGCCAATAAATTTAATTTTGATGAAGTTAATACTCATCAATGGTTATGTGCATCTGGATTAAAGTCTGAGACTGAAGGCTTTATTCTTGCAGCGCAAGACCAAAGTCTTTTCACTAGGAACTTTCAGCAAATATCATACATAATAATGTGGTTCCAAAACTCAGGTTCTGTGATAAATACCAAGAAACAATAAATCATCTAATTTCAGGTTGTTCTGTACTTGCCCCAAATGAATATAAAAATCGTCACGATAGAGTGGAGCAATATTTACACTGGACAATGTGCAAACACTACGGAAAATATGTAAACAAACACTGGTATGGACAACACCCAGCACAGGTTACAGAAATAGAATATGTCACCATTCTATGGGATTACACCATCTATACAGACAGAAAAATTGAAGCAAATAGGCTGGACATTATTGTTAAAAACTATAAAGAAGAAACTTGCTTATTAATTGATATGGCTTGTCCAGCGGATTGTAACATAGCAACCAAGGAATTCAAAAAACTGTCAAAATATAAAGACCCGGAAATTGAAAAAGAAAAAACAAGTATCATACTAGTGACAGTGGATGCATTTGAATTGATAAAAAATAGAACAAAACAACACATTGAAAGAATCCCTGGAAACCCCAGATTAAGAGTTACACAAAAAATTGTTTTGTTAAGTACAGCCCACACACTAAAGAGAACTTTATCTATGTAACACTAGGGATGTTAGGGAGATATGAACAAAACATGAAATGGAGCCATCACAACACACTACAACCTACCTTAGGTCTTCCTTCAGACTTGGTAGGTTATGCAACCATAGCAGAAATTGATTTATAATGAAAAATGACAATAATAATAATAATAATAATAATAATAATAATAATAATACAGTACTGAGAGAGAAGAATAATTTAAGAAAAGAAAAGACAGAGTTTGACAGTGCATAACAATCATTTGTACAAAGTGTTTTGACAATGTCTAAGAACCATTTGTACAAAGACGTAATTTTTGTAAATTTTTATAGTTGTAACAATTTTTGAAAAATATCTCTTGAAGACAAACAAACATAAAAAATCTGTCTTCATCAAGTGATATTTTTTTAAATTTTTACAACTATAAAAATTTACAAAAAAGTTATGTCTTTGTACAAATGTTGCTTGTCTTGAAAAAAAATGACTGCACTGCTAATCAACATGTCAAAATGAATGAAATGCCACCAGGTGAATGCATGCAACTCAAAAATACTTTGGTTTTTAAGGCAATCTTAGAATTTTCCATTTGTTGATTAGTTAATAAGAGGAATTAATCAAACATCTTGGCATCAGTCTTATGAAACTCTTCTGCCATTCTGTTTATTCATGTGAAATGTTGAAAAATATTGGAAGAGTTATATCAATCATTTTGTTTGTTTAATAATATTTTTTTTCATCATATCACCCCGAGCAAGGTGGTAACACCACTGATGTGCAGGGGACTACATAAGAGTAAAAGCACTAGATAGAAAAGAGTAAAGAGGAGGACAAACCATTTAGAAAGAAGCAAGAGAAGGATGGGAATACAGGTGTGATGACAGTTGCAGAGGCGGAGAGAGAAAGGAAAGGATATAAAGTGGGGTGAGGAAAGAACTAGAGTCAAGTGGTTAAGAGATGAGTATTGACCTTGCGTTTGAATTCCTGGAGGTTGTAGCTCTCAAGAAAGCAAGAATAAGGAAGCGAGTTCCACAGGCAGGAAGTGCAAGGAAAGAAGCTGCAGGAGCAGAATTGTTGTCTGCATTTGGTTGATCTCACTGTGAATAGGTGAGACCCAGTTGCCAGTCTGGTTGCAGAAGTAAACACCTGTTGCAGAGGCACCAGTGACTTAAGTTTGTTAGAGCAGAAGCCATGGAAGTATTTATAGAACAGACAAAGGGAAGCCACATCCCATCAGTACCTATCACATTACTGATTTTAACAGAATTAATTCTTATTGTTACTTTAATTTTTATCATATGCTCTCCACTCAGTTCCTTTAAACAACTTTAATAATGTTAAATTCAACTGGCAAGGTCTGTCTGTTGAATGCTATAATGGGTGAGAACAAGGGAAGAAAGATTTATTTCCTCATTTATATCTCCTTCATTTTGGGCATTGCTATATCCATGATATAATAACACCATATTTCACAGATGTAACAGAATAGTTGAAAGGAAAAGGAATTCTGAACATGCTGTTATACTACTAAGATCTACACAAAATTATATACACATTTATATCACATACATCTACAGGGCAAAGTGGAGAATAAAGAGAAACAAATGGAAGGGTTTTACATATAATATAGAGATACCCCTGTATCTGGAGAACCCATGTTTAGGACCCCAGATTTAAATGGGCCAGATTCATTTATGTCCCAGGCAAGGATATTTACAATGAATGGATAACAGCAAGTCTTGCCTATTCCCAAATTGAGGGCTGCAATCTAGAGTTTTATTCTTTTTTTTTTAATCATTTCATCCCAAGCAAGGCATTCCACTGCCACTATTGCGCAGTGGGTTACATAGGGGAAGGTGGTGAGAAAGAGTGGTTAGATATAGGAAATTTCAGAAGGAGGGTGATAGACGAGTAAGGATGTAGATGGGAAGAGTATTTGAGAGAATAGATACGAGTTAGTGTGTTACAAGGCATCAAGTGACCTTACATTTAAACTCCTGGAGATTGTAGCTATCGAGAAAGCAAGTATGCTGGGAAAGATATATTTCTGAAAAGAAAGAGCACCATGAGCGTGTAAGCTGCTGGAGAGGCAGATTTAGCTATGGGGGAGCCCAGGTTAAAGAACGCAACTTTACACTTTGGCTATTGAAAAACAAACTGAATTTGACTGCCACTGTTGTTTCTGTATGAAGTAACATCACTAAGTGGTCCGTCATGTGACCCATGTGACTTATCTCAACCAAAGGAAGATAAGTGCCTTCTGTATCTTTACAATGTTTTGTTATATTTTTCCAATGTTTTAAAAAGTTATTGGATATCTAAATCAAACAAAGGGAAATTAATATCTCTCACCACAACAAATGTATTTTAAAATGTGTATAAAATATTTAATAAGCATGAAAAATAATAATCTCATATAAAATAGTTGATAGATTCTTTTCTTTGTTCAATTGAGCTCTGTGAAACTGTTTCACACATGACATCATTTGTACAATTGGCCTATAATTGAATCAATTTGAAGTGTAGTATTCAGAAATATGTGCACTGTGATGCAGTGGATATTGGCCCCAAACAAGAAATCGGGAAGCTGAGTTCAAATTCCAGTTGAATTCATTGCATTCTCTTACATGCAAATACCCTTGGGAAAGGTATTAATCCATCTCTTCCCTTCAGTTATGGGTTAAATAACAGGACAGATTGGGTTCTATAGCCTTGACTGGCAACCAGTCTACCACAGAAAGTAATGGCAATTTACTGTGGGATATTGTTCTGTCCAATCAGTCATGTCTCTTTTAAGACATGATCACCCAAGCATGTATCACGTATTGCACTTAACTGACTGACTGAGTATTCAGAAAAAATCCAGGATGTAGCCAACAAAATTATGTTCACCATACTTACAACATCCAATATGTACTTGAATGAAAACAGAACAAAAATATGAATTTTGAACAGTTTATCCAAAGTTTAATTGGCTATTCTAATATTAATGATTGATAATCCTTACAAGTAAGATTATCAGCCGTGAAGGAACTCTCCTGGATTATGACTCACTCACTGCCCATTACAAGGAAACAAAGACAATCTTTTTTAAGTTCTATAACAGTAGCCTGTAAAATTGGTTCATTAAAGCTTCTTTACTAGTAATAATTATTGATTATTTTCATTACAAGTTCAGTTTATTTGAAAATTAAAAATAATACAATAAAGTTTTAAACAGAGAGATCTCAATTGAATTTCCAAAAACTTATTTAAATACTTACACTACCGGCCATAATTATTAGGCCACCACAGTGTTTAAAAAAATTATGTGTTACATATTTTTTAGTATTTATTGCCAAGTAAATAATTGTAAATGAAAATAGAATTTTTTTTTTGTTAATACTGCACAATAACATGTGCATCAAATGAATTTATAAATATTTGATAATTACCTATATTGCAGTTTCATCAGTGAAAGAATGAAGAAAATTTTAGATGATTCGGACAAATTCATCTTTGCTTCCTTGACTTGTAAAATTTCGCAAAGTAATAATAACAAAAAGAACCATTTTATTTTCATTTAGAATTATCCACTTGGCAATAAATACTAAAAACAGTATGAAATACATCATTTCTTTAGAAAACCTGGGGTTGCCTAATAATTATGGCTGGTTGTGAGTGTGTGCAGATATATATATATATATATATATGTAGCAAATCTACAAAGTGCGATGTGTAAATTGACGCCATTTGCTTTGTAAAACTTTCCAAAGTAATAATAACAAAAGAACCGTTCTATTTTCATTTAGAATTATTCAATTGGCAATAAATACTAACAATGGCATGAAATACATCATTTTTTTTTTTACAAAACTTTGGTTGCCTAATAATTATGTCCGGTAGTGTACATACATAAATATATTTATTGGATTGAGATATAAATAATTTCCACTTCTATTTCTTAACTTTATTCTTGAAAAAATAAAGTCCATCCTGCATATATACAAGTCAACCATTCATCTGTGCATGGAGTACTGCTGCCATATATGGTCAGGCGCCCCTGCCGTTCACCTCAGTGTTCTCGACAGGCTCCAAAGGAGAATCAGTAATGTGATAGGTACTGACTTGGCGGCTCGACTACAGCCACTTCCTCACTGATGAAATGTGGCCTCCCTTTGTCTGTTCTAGAAACACTTGCATGGCTTCTGCTTGGACAAACTTAAGTCACTGGTGCCTCCTCAACAGGTGTTTACTTGTGCAACCAGACTGGCAACTGGGTCCCACCCATTCACAGTTAGGTTAGCCAAATGCAGACGACAATTCTACTCCTGCAGCTTCTTCTCTTGCACTTCCCGCATGTGGAACTTGCTCCCATATTCTTGCTTTCCTCCAGGAATTTAAATGCAATGTCAATACTCATCTATTAACCACTTGACTCTAGCTCTTTCCCCACTCCGTATATCCTTTCCTTTCTCTCCACCTTTGAAACTGTCATCACACCTGCATTCTCATCTTTCTATTGCTCCTTTCTAACTGGTTCATCTTCTTCGATCTCTTCTAATTGATCTTTTTGCACTTATGTAGCCCCCCCCCCCCCCGCACATCAGTGCCATTTCCACCTTGCTCGGGGTGAAATGATTAAAAAAAAAAATTACAAAGGGAACCTGACTTGAAGGGAAAACTTGAGTTACGTTACTTTCTCTGTGAACTTGTGTGTTTTTATTTTCTGTAAGACCTACCACTGTGGGGCTAGAGACATCCTTCTTCTGTGGGTCCTACATTGTAACTGCCTTTATCACTCTATTTCCTGACATCATTTACCGGCCATCACATAACACTTGTGACTTTGTCAATGAAAAAGAGAGAAATATCATTTGTATCCCTACAATTTTCAATCAAAATTGACTGCTCAGTCAGTGAATGCCAAATTTTCCTGAAAGCAAAACAGTTAATATTATCAATACCATTAGAGATGAGGAGAACAGATACTACACTTTGATTTCAGCTCAATGGAAAATTGAAAAGAAGCTTAACTTGAATAGCACTGGCTGCCAAATGTAAACAAACACTAGTATGAACATCACCAGGCACCAGTTTCAGAAATAGAAGATGTCACCATTCTATGGGATTACACCATCTATACAGAGAGAGAAATTGAAGCAAATAGGCCAGATATTATTGTTAAAAACTATAAAAAAGAAACTTGCTTATTAATTGATATGGCTTGTCCAGCGGATTGTAACATAGCAACCAAGGAATTCAAAAAACTATCAAAATATAAAAACCCGGAAATTGAAAAAGAAAAAAAGTGAAAATTGGAAACAAGTATCGTACCAGTGGACGCACTTGAAATGATAAAAAATAGAACAACACATTGAAAGAATCCCTGGAAACCCCAGATTAAGAGTTACACAAAAAATTGTTTTGTTAAGTACAGCCCACACACAAAGGAGAACTTTGTCTATGTAACACTACGGATGTTAGATGTGAACAAAACATGAAATGGAGCCATCACAACACACTACAACCTACCTTAGGTCTCCCTTCAGACTTGGTAGGTAGTGCAACCATAGCAGAAATTGATTTATAATGAAAAATGACAATAATAATAATAATAATACAGTACTGAGAGAGAAGAATAATTTAAGAAAAGAAAAGACAGAGTTTGACAGTGCATAACAATCATTTGTACAAAGTGTTTTGACAATGTCTAAGAACCATTTGTACAAAGACGTAATTTTTGTAAATTTTTATAGTTGTAACAATTTTTGAAAAATATCTCTTGAAGACAAACAGACATAAAAAATCTGTCTTCATCAAGTGATATTTTTTTTAATTTTTACAGCTATAAAAATTTACAAAAAAGTTATGTCTTTGTACAAATGTTGCTTGTCTTGAAAAATAAAATAAATAAATGCCAAAAGTTTCCTTATAAAGAAACAGCTAATATTGTCATTATCATTACCAGCGTCGAATGATAGGTACAATAGATTACTCAAAGAATGTCTCCTTCTTTGATTCCTTTCTTTATTGATATATGGCTTCTCTGTGTGTCTCTTCTATAAATTCTTTCACAGCTTCTGTTCCGATGAATTTAGCTCACTGGTGACCCCTATGTATAAATTTATTCGAGCCACAAGATTAGCAACTATGTCTCACTATTTTACTGTGAAACCAATAAATTGTAAACGCAAATTCTAACCCAACAGCTTCTTTTCTCACACTTCCTGCCTGTGTAATTCTCTTTCGTTTACTTGCTTTCCCGACAGCTATAATCTCTAAGAATTTAAATGTAAAGTCAATAGTCATCTCCTACCTCACTAACCTGCACCCTCTCTCTCATGCTCCTTTCTCCATCCACTCCACTCTCATCAGTATTCTCATTCTTTTCTTACCCACTTCCTGACACCCACTATAACCTGTCACTCTTTCTCATAACTTTCTTTTTATATAACTCCCTGCAAAACAGTGGCAATAAAATGCTTTGCTTGGGGCGATATGGTTATAAATAAAAGGATATAGATAGATGAATAGATAGCCCAACAGCTACAATCTCCAAGAATTTAAATGTAAAGTCAATAGTTATCTCCTATCTCACTGCCATGCATCCTCTCTCTCATGCTCCTTTCTTCATCCACTCCACTCTCATCAGTATTCTCATTCTTTTCTTACCCACTTCCTGAGACCCCCTATAACCTGTCACTCTTTCTCATAACTTTCCTCCTATGAAAAACCCCTGCAAAACAGCGGCAATAAAATGCCTTGCTTTGGACAATATGATTATAAAAAAATATATATAAAGAGAATAACACCAAGATCTTCTTTTACAGCTGCTAATGATTCATTGTTCAAGCATTTCAACTAATCTATAGAATTTTTGTTGTGTTGTGCTACCTACTCACAGAAAGTAGTATGCATTCATCTGCCTCATGGGTAACAGCTGTAGCTATTTACAGTCTTTGTGATTTCATACATACTTGAGTCATCTTATCTCACTGTACTGAAGAGGTTTTACCCCTATATTTTTCCTGTACTTCTTCCAAGAGCTTTTGTCTCCTATATTCCTCCTTCTCTCAAAGAGATTATCTAGAGATGAGAGATAGTGATCTTTTTCTTTTTTTATAGTTGTGGTCCTCCAAAGATTGACTTGTTTTCTCATCCCAGTTTCTCAAATTCACAATATTTAGCAACCTGTTTTAAATGTAGAACATATTTGATAACTTGTTCATTCACTTTTTGTTAAATCTACCATCCGCTCGTGTATTGGATATTGCTGCCATATCTGGTCGGGTGCCCCTGCTGCTCTCCTTGGGCTTCTTGACAAAATACAAAGGAGGATCTGTAACGTGATTGATACTGACTTGGCAGACCAGCTGTAACCACTCTCTCACCAGCGTGATGTGGCTTCCCTGTGCCTCTTCTACAAGTACTTTCATGGCTTCTGCTCCAATGAGCTTAGATCACTGGTGCCGCCTAAGCACGAATTTATTCGAGATACTAGATTAGCAACTAGGTCCCACCCTTTTACAGTAAAACAGATAAGATGTAACCGTAAATTCTACTCCAACAGCTTCTTTTCTCGTGCTTCCCGCCTGTGGAACTCCCTTCCACAAGTCTGCTTTCCCGACAGCTACAATCTCCAGATGTTTAAATGTAGGGTCAATAGACACCTCCTATCATACTAACTCCCATTTATTCTCAGAACACTCTCATTTACCCAACCCTCATTCTCAGTATCCTTACCCGCCTATCACCCACCCTCTGACATTTCCTATATTTAACCATTCTCAGTATCCCTACCCACCTATCACCCACCCTCTGACATTTCCTATCTTTAATCATCCTTTCTCCACTCTATGTAGCCCCCTGCGCAGTAGTGGCAGTGACATGCCTTGCTCGGGGTGAAACGCTTATAAAAAAAAAAAAAAAAAAAAACTTATCCACTCTGCATTTACTGGTTTTTTCATAGGTGTTATGTTTTTCACTATTCATTGATTTATATTGTCAAATGTCATTTGTTCCAGCTGTCTTGGGTGTGCGATTGCTGATAATTTTATAATAACCATACAACCAGCACTTGCCAACAAGAAGTCTGTTATTCCGTTTTTTTTTTTTCCTCTGGTTGCTTTAAATCATTTAGCTCTTTTGTTTTACCCTTAGCCGCTAATATTCTAAGCTGTATGACAATTTTTCATTTGGTTTGTTAGATATTGGCATTGCCATTGCGTAGTGTAATTACATGCACAAAGTAGTTTCAGGCTTCTAAAACGAAGCTGCTATCTATTAACCAGTTACTCCTGCCCCCCCCCCATCAGCATGGATCAGGCTTGTCTCCCTGAAAGTAAAACACTGCACTTCCTCTCATAACAGACCTCAAGTGGAATGTCTACATAGAATCCATAGCTAAATCCACTGCTAAGAAGGTCGGTTCTCTGTGCAGGACCAGGAAGTTTTTCCCGTCTGAAACAATCATGCATATATACAAATCTACCATCCGCTTGTGCATTGAATACTGCTGCCATATCTGGTCAGGTGCTCCTGCTATCCACCTAGGGGTCCTTGACAAAATTGAATGAAGATCCTGACTTGGCAGATTAGATACAATCACTTTCTCCCCGGCGCAATGTGGCTTCCCTGTGTCTCTTCTACAAGTACTTTCATGGATTCTGCTATGATGAACTTAGCTCACTAGTGACCCCTATATATGAATTTTCTCGAGCCACAAGATAAGCAACTAGGTGCCACCCTTTTACTGTGAAACCAATAAGCTGTAAACACAAATTCTACTCCAGCAACTTCTTTTCTCACACATCCAACCTGTGGAATTCACTTCCATTTACTTGCTTTGCTCACAGCTACAATCTCCAAGAATTTAAATGTAAAGTCAAGAATCATCTCCTATCTCACTAACTTGCATCCTCTCTCTCATGCTCTCATCTCATTTCTGCAGTATTCTCATCCCTCTCCTACTTGCTTCCTGATACCACCTTTATTCTGTCACTCCTTCTCATAACTTTCCTCCGATGTAACCCCCTTCACAACAGTGGCAGTAAAATGCCTTTCTTGGGGTGACATGATTATAAAAAAACAAAAGTATGCAATCAACTGCTTCGTGGGTAATAGCCATTGCTATCTATAGTCATTTTGACCTTCATATGTAAATGAGTCACCAATTTTTGTTAAAAAATGTGTTTCCAGAACTTTTCAAATTTAATACTATTAAAAATTCTTTTCGAATTTATGAATGCAATATCATGTGATTTGTTAAATTCAGTAGACTTTTCGAAGCAATGTTATGTGAAAATGGATTCAGTGGTGCTTCTTCCTGATCGATTGGTCATTCTTGCTAGATCAACAAAGTTAAGCAATGTTGAGCCTGGTCAGTACTTAGATGGGTGACCGCTTGGGAATGCCAGTGCTGTAAGCGTTTAGTGATGGATGTGCATTGTGGTGCAGTGGATATCGGCTTGGAAAGAGAAATCAGTGAGCCGAGTTCAAATTTCAGTTGAATATCCTGCATTCACTTAAGCACAGGTACCCTTGGGAAAGGTATTAATCTGTCCCTTCCCTCTAATTATGGGTTAAATAACTGGGTAGGACTTGGGGACCCTGTCCTTAAAAACAAATTTCAATGAATCTTGATACTCGAAAAGAAAAATGTATTACTAGACACAAAAACTTATATAAAAACAACAATAAATTGTTGAAAGAAAAAGCTATTACCAGCAATAAATAAATAAAATTTAGTTGGCAATAAATGACCCGCCATGGTTGATATGCCATAAAAACAAAACAACCAACAAATAACCAATTGGCCGTATATTGTGATGCTAAGCATGAGCTGAGGTAGGTATTTTTGCAGTTACCGATAATTGACATAAAGAGTTTGAAGATACACCTAAGCTTATAGGACATCGGTTTTTGCCATCAGCTTAATCATCTTTCTGATAAACTACCACAATTATGGCTTCTTTCAAAGCTTTCAGGAATGACTTTTGTTCTCAGTATTGAAAAACGACTAAAGAACTTTTCTAATGGCATCAATGCCATACTGCAGGAATTAAGCAAGAATTTGATCACTGCTCAGACTTTTATTTTTCTTTCCTTTCTTTATACTGTATTCAATTTCATCTCTGATGATATCATTTCTGACATCCGTTGATTAGAATTATCATCATCATGGCATAATTCTTCATAGAATTTGGCTCAGATGATCTTGTGTTTCTTTGGCTATTGATATTTCCCTGTTTTTATCTTCTAACCCTCGGGTTCTTTTTCTTTTATTGTTTTTTAGTTTTTTCTTTCATTGAATGGAAGAAATGAATTTTAAGAATATCAGTTCAGCAGGAATCATTCTCAGAACAATAGCAAATTGAAATTGTATGTGTTTCATTCCATCTGAGGAAATCCTTGAAACCAACAACTGAAACTGAAGTTTAAATTGCATTCAAAAAAAATGTTCTTAAAATAATTCTTTACATTCAAACCCATATTCTCACCATCACAATGTTTCGGCTAGAGAGCACAATTACCAACATATTGTTATTTATGTTAAAAATATAGTTTTAAGCTATGGAATATTTATGAGTTATGATACTCAGTATAAGGGATAAAAGGGGAATAAATATAAAAGTAGACCTTGAAGTCAACACCCATATATATATATATATATATATATATATATATATATAGTACTGTGCAAAAGTATTAGGACAAGAACTCTCTTATCTTTTATGAGGCAGCAAAATAAAGTTTAAAATCACCCCTGTTTTAATACTTTTGCACACTATCGATAGTGTGAAAAAGTATTAGGACAGCGGGGGGGGGGGGGGTTATAAAAACCTCACTGAAATTCAAATACAGGTTGAAAAACCAAGTAAATTGCTAATAAATATTGACTATTTAAAACTAGGTGTAAAATAAATGTATTAAAATGAAGTTATATTTAATTTTTCCTATTTTCTATTTAACAAGTTATTTTGAAACTACTCTATTGAACATCTATAGAATATTTGGGATAAAAAAATTGATAAATCTAATGTTACTTTGCTAGACACACTTTGGGAACAAATACAAGCTGCTTGGCAGGAGATACCATTAGATATATTGAAGAAACTTGTGATGTCAATGTCTGACAGAATGAAGGCTGTGCTCAAAGCAAAAGGCTATTATACTAAATATTAAATTTATTTTGTAACAAGTATTTTTTCTTGTTAAAGCATTTGTTGAGTAAATCAAATAAAATGACTTTAATTAAATTGTTTTTTTTCTGTCAATATGCCTCATAAAAGATAAAATAGTTCTTGTCCTAATACTTTTGCACAGTACTGTATATAAATATGGTCATTGAAGTCAACACCTATTGACTATTGTCTGTTTTATGCTTAAATGCAATTGATGGCTTGACATTTGCACTTAAGCATGAAATAGACTTAAGTGCAAATGTCAAGCCATCAATTGCATTTAAGCATAAAACAGACAATTTGCACCAGAAGCTCCAAGATGAACATTTCAGAGTGTTTGGGTATCAATTTGAGGACAGTGCATAGGATTCACAAGGAGTTGGATGAGTCTCATAGTGATCACAAAGACAAGGCAGCTTGAAAAACTCACTCTGATGATTTTCATCTGAAAAGGACTCCTGAATTTGTTGGTGAGGGCCACAGACTCAACAGAGAGTTCTACATTAAGTTATTTGAAGATGTAGTGCTACCCTGGGTGAAGAAGATGGTTACAGGACTCTGCACCATACCACACAAACAGAAGAACCCAGTCATCACTGTCAGACAATTTCTTTTTACCACATTACCCCTTTAAATCTGGCCAACTAACTTTCCAGATTGCAACCTCTTGATTGTTATGAGTGGGGCACAGTTGAGTGAGAGAGCAACAAAAATCTTTGTAAGACCAAAGATGAATTGAAGGCAAGAATTACAGCAGAATTGAAGGCAAGAATTATGGCAGCATTCATCAACTTAAAAAAGGAGACTGTCCAGAAGAGTTGCAGAAGATTCCAAAATCATCTGGAGGCAGTGGTTGAAACACACTTGAATGATCATGTCTCGAAAGAGCCGAAGATTTTCTCCCAGGAGGTTACCATTATTTTTTAAGCCAGATTGGTTGCCAGCCAAGGCAATAGAACCTAATCTGTCGTGTTATTTAATGCATAACTAGAGGGAAGAAACAGATGAATACCTTTCCCAAGGGTACTTGCGGCTAAGTTAATGAAATGAAGTCAAATGGAATTCAAACTCAGCTCCCCGATTTCTCATTCCGAGTCGATGTCCACTGCACCACAATGCACACCTATATTTTGGTCAATATATCTGTCAAAATAAGTTGTCGGTGTTACTTTCATTTTTGCATTATGCAGACGACAATTTATCCATCGCACCCTGTACTTACGGGGACCAACAATTCTTAAATTTGGTGATGGAAAAAAACAACAACAAAAAAACAAGTGTGTAGTATACAGGAGGATTATTGTGTCAATGGATTGGCTTTTTCTTCGGACTTGTTTATCGACTCTTAAAATAGCGGTCTTGGAAATGATAAATATTTAAGTTATTGTCAATCAAAATGTTTTAATAAATAATGCTTTAATATTAACTTTAGACATTTCTATTTTTGTCCTGCTGCTAAACTTGTCAGCCATTCGCATATATCGTTTGTGACTTTACTTTATATCTTTTGTTTACTAAACTTGATCAGTGGTTTGGACCATAATAAAATAGAATGTATGATATACAGCTTAACATGTCAAACTTAAAAAATGACCTGCAAAGTCAAGAGTTCATCTTAATCTCTCTATCTAAGAACTGAATTTGTTTTCAGTCATGACTCGATACTACTTTCTTTATTTTTTAAGATACAGTATCATTCTCACTGGCGCAATGTGGCTACTCTGTGTCTCTTCTACAAGTACTTTCATGACTTTTGCTCTGATGAACTTAGCTCTCTGGTTCCCCCTATGCCTGAATTTGCTTGAGCCACAAGATTAGCGGCTAGGTCCCACCTTTTTACTGTGAAACCAGCAGCTTCTTTTCTCGCACTTCCCACCAGTGGAATTCCCTTTCGTTTAGTTGCTTCCCCAACTGCTACAATCTCCAGGAGTTTAAGTGTAAAGTCAATAGTCATCTCCTATCTTGCTAACTTGCATCCTCTCTCTCATGCTCTTTTCTCCGTCCACTCCACTCTCAGTATCTTAACCCTTCTCTTACCCATTTCTTGACACTCTGTATAACCTGTCACTCTTTCTCATAATTTACCTCCTATGTAACCCCTGCACACCAGTGGCAATAGACTGCCTTGCTTAGGTCGATATGATTATATGATTATAAAAAAATATTGCAAACTACATTATCACATTTATTTTTTGGAAATATATTGAAACATTTTTTATTGCTTTCTCTACATTTTTTAATACAGTGTAGGACTTCACCTAGAATGGTTGCAACCAAGGCTAGATAGCCCAATCTGTTCTAGGTGCTGTAAGCTTGAATATGTTGGTGGTATCATGGATGATGGCTCAGAATTGTTAATGAAAGAGACTAGTTTGAGTTCCATCTGGTTTGGTATTATTCATTTAAATGCAAAGACCATTGGGAAAGGCATGAATCCACTTCTTCTCTCTTCAGCTATTTGTAAATGGCAGAAGTTTTATAGATTTGGCTGGTGTTTAGTGTAGAAGAAAAAAAAAATCTCTGAATTCAAACCAGCCTAGAATGGGTTGGACCATATCAGTCTATCTTGCACAAGACGTACCACTGCTACTGTGGTTGGTTTGTCTGGCTGACTTTTCTTACCCTACTATCTGTCAACTGTCTTTTTATCTAAATTTAATCTAAACTTATTTGTAAATGGAACTTTGTATATGTCTGTGTGTGTGTGTGTGTGTGTGTGTGTCCATTACATATAGACTCCGAAATGGCTGAACCGATTTTCTTGAAAATTTACACAGTTGTACTATCAGCGTTTGCGAGTGTTCTTAGCTAGGTTTTGTGTCGAGCTAGGTATTGAAAATCGAAAATCCAAAAAATCAGGTTATAGAAGGAGTGGTCCGATTTTAATCAAATTTGATACACTCATAGATGAAGACATAAGAAACGATATTCAGAAGTTTCAACGTTGCAGTTATTACAATGGTACAAAAAACCAATAATATATATATATATATATATATATATATATATAAAAGGCAAGATGTTTGTGTGTGTGTCTGTTTATCTACCTGTATGTCTGTATTTTTTTCAGCCCTTTTATTTTAGTTTTTGTTTTGGGTTTGGCTTTAAGTTGATATAATTGTAGTTCTTAGTCTCAGCCATGATACATGGAGTCAGTCTTTTGGTAGATTTTTAGTCACAATGTCTGGACCATAGACCATCAAGCCTCTGTCTTGTGGTAGATGTTCAGTCTTTTCTTCTTATTCTCCTTGTTTTTATTTGAGGGTTGCCTTCTAATTAGTTGCAAAAGAAACATCGCAAGAAAAGTGTAGAAAGAGAGATGTCGGTTTTAAAAGAACACAAATACCTTATGTAATCTTAATTTTTTTAATATTTTATTTTTACATTTGGGCTCACCACAAAAGTATTTTTAGAAAAAGCACTGAGAAGCTATGTTATGACAGTGGGAATTAGACAGGAGCCAAGATTCCAGGCCAGGACTAATAACATTGCAGATTCTTCTCTGGATTCTATCAAGAATCTCTAAATACATAGCAGAAGCAACTGACCAGATATGGCAGCAGTATTTGATTCATGGGTGACTTATAAATGTCTAAGATGGCAAGAAAAATTTTCTAGTGTAACACAGTGAACTAACTTTCTTTGCAACAGATTTAACAGACCTATAATCTTTCCACTTCATGTCAGTAGAAAATATTTTAAAAATGCAAAAATAAACAAATGTATTGAAATGTCACTATTCAAAATATGCACATATATATATATATATATATATATATATATATATATATATATATATATATAATTTATAAATAGAACTTTGTATGTGTGTGTGTCCATTACCTATAGACTCTGAAATGGCTGAACCGATTTTTTTGAAAATTTAAACAGTTGTACTAGAAGCATTGTTAGCTATGTTTTGTGTCGAGGTTCCCCCAATAAATATCGAAAATCGATAATCGAAAAAATCGGGTTATAGAAGGAGTGGTCCGATTTTAATCAAATTTGATACACTCATAGACAAAGACAAAAGAAACAATATTCAGAAGTTTCAAGGTTGCAGTTCTTACAATAGTGCAGAAAATCAATAATATATATATATATATATATATATATATATATATAAGGCAAGATGTTTGTGTGTGTGTCTGTTTGGCTTTAAGTAAGTATAATTGTAGTTCTTCGTCTCAGCCATGATACCATTTACTCAGAGGACTTATTTAGCCTTCAAAATTAAGTCTACGATGAAAAGCTTATTTGATATCGGTATCAGGAAGTCAAAATTTGACTTACATCCATTCATTTTTCTTTTAGTCTATGGTTTCGCTTTAACTGGAAACAACTATTGCTTTTTAGTCTTTCGTGCCAATGTCCAAAGCGTCTGAGCTCCTGGACCATGGATTAGTTTTAAAGCTTTCATTACACCTGAGCAATGCCAGGCTATACTGCTAGTATATATACATATATATATATCAGAAATGTTCAGTCAGCTGTAAAATTAAATCATTTTACAGTTGAAATGGCTAGATGTAACTGCAAGTTCTATGCTAACAGTTTTTTTCTATTACGCTTCTTGCTTATAGAACTCTCTTCCAGCTCCATGCATTTCAGTAAATTTTAATTTTCAAAAATTTAAATGCAATGTCAATCATTATCTACTGTCATCTTAATTTTTTTTCTCTTTTCTTTGCTAAATAGGACTGTTTATTTTTATACTCTCTAACACACAGTAATCAGTTGTGTCTTAGTGGCTTTATTGCCTTGCTTGGCATTAAATAATTTTTCAGAAATGCTTCAAATTGAAAAATGATGAAAAATATTTCCAACACAATACAAATTAGAAAATTATTGTTTAGCCACATGAAAATTAAGAGTTTATGAATTAAGTTTCACAGAAATGGATTTTGTTCGTAAAACAAGTATGATAAATAATTTTTAAAATCTTTTCAGTGCTCAGTAAACACTTACTTAAAATGCTGTGAAATATCTGAGAAATTTGAGTTTTGTCGACAGAAATGATTGTATCTGAAGCAAGATAATATAAAGAGATCGCAACCATTACTCATTTGTGTCGTATTCATTTTGAAGCTGCATAAGCAGATGAAATATAGTGGCCCAATTTGCAAATTCCATTTGCTATTTAAAATGCAATTTCACGGAAAACCCTAAAGAGTGAATGGACTTCTTTTCATCAATACTTTTTATGCTAATGAATAAATATGTTTATGGGAAAAAATATTATTTTACTGCATAAATATTTTACAAGACTGATGAGTCTAAAACATTTCAATATATTTTTTTTTCCTTTAACAGAATCTTTGCAAAACTGGCCTAAGATTTTGCTAATTGGCTTAGATGACTGGTTCATTATCCATATAAAATACCTAGTCAGATTTAAATTGGATCATTGCAAAACAAAAATTTGTGTTGGATTTTCATTCATTTTCTAATTTTGTTAGAATCCAAGCTGCCACTTGTAATAAAACAAACATCAGAAATAAATGACTCTTTTTATTGATAATGTTTTATGTACTGAGCATCGAGATCCAGAGATGAAACAGAACCTAATAATACTAGGTGCTGTAAGCTTGGATGTGCAGATGATGTGATGGATAATAGCTTGTCATGAGAAATCAGCGATCAGAGTTTGATTTCCAGTTGAGTTCATTGCATTTACTTACATGCAAATACCTCTTATCCCTGCCTATGGGTTAAATACCAGGACAGACTTGGTTGGCAACCAGTCTACCATAGAAAGTAATGACAGCCAACTGCAGGATTTTTTCTGCCAAGTCAGTCATGAATCAAAAAGAAAGATGATCACCAAAGTGTGCATTGTGCATCTGATGCCTACACCAATTGCATCGATTATGAAGTCTGTCAGGAGAACCTAGTCTGAGGTCTTTATTTTAACCTTAGACAATAATTTCAATAAGATTTTAATTACTTCAATCTCGAATATCAACTGCTGAGATTTATTCCCTAAGAATAGCCGATAAAAATACATTGTCATTTTTTTTTTATTATGGAGAGACAGAAGACCCAATGAGTTCTACTTACAACTTTGGGTCACATTTTATAGCGGATCATTTAAAAATTCCTGAGTTCTTTTAATTATCATAGCAGATATCTTCTATGTGCTCTGTCCCATTAGGATGTTGGCAATCATGGCTCTCCACAATTTCTTTCTCTTAATCAATTTTGTCTTTTATTATCTCTTTTAAACCTTGTTCCACTATCCAATTACACAAGCTTATTCTTCTATGTGCTATGTCCTTTCAGGGCGATGGCAGTCATGGCTCTCCATAATTTCCTGAGTTCTTTTAATTATCATAGCAGATATCTTCTATGTCCTCTGTCCCATTAGGATGTTGGCAATCATGGCTCTCCACAATTTCTTTCTCTTAATCAATTTTGTCTTTTATTATCTCTTTTAAACCTTGTTCCACTATCCAATTACACAAGCTTATTCTTCTATGTGCTATGTCCTTTCAGCGTGATGGCAGTCATGGCTCTCCATAATTTCCTGTCCCTCGTAGCTTTTAACAAATTCTGTTTTTTTATTATCTCTCTTAAACCTTGTTTTGCTGTCTCTTCACTCAAGCTCATTCTTCTATGTGCTGTGTCCTTTCTGGGTGATGGCAGTCATGGCTCTCCACAATTTCCTCTCCTTTATAGCTTTTAATCAAATTTGTCCTTTTATTATCCCTCTTAAACCTTGTTTTGTTGTCTCTTCACTCAAGCTCATTTTTCTATGTGCTGTGTTCCTTCAGGATATTGGCAATCATGGCTCTCCACAATTTTGTGTCCTTTGTAGCTCTTAATAAAATTTTTCCATGTGATGCATTTCTGCCTTTAAGAATTCATCAGATTTAAGTAATGTTTATGCTGATGTAAGACCACATGTGTGTTGTGGTGCAGTAGATATCGAGTTGAAATGACAAATTGGGGAGCCAAGATCAAATTCCAGTTGAATTCATTGCAATCACTTACGCACAAATACCCTTGGAAAAATATTGATCCATCTCTTCCTTCCAGTTATGGGTTAAATAATAGGACAGATTGGGTTTTACAGCCTTGGCTGGCAGCCAGTCTACTGCAGAAAGCAATGGCATAATCTTCTGCCCAATCACTCATGTCTCTTTTAAGACATGATCACCTAAAGCTTGTATCATGTATGGCACTTAACTGACTATAGAGCACATGTGAAGGAAGTAGAGGGGATACTGTAATATTCATTTTTTAAATTTAATTCTTTTTTAAAAATGTGTACATAGTGAACCAATTTCATTAATTTTTTTTTTCTTTTTATCTCTTTTATGATTAAATATCCAATATTCTGATAACTGAAGACCTACCAAGAAAGCTGGATGCAAATTTATTATTGACAGTCTGACAATTTCTATTCCTTGATTTTATTTTACACCATACAGTAAAGTTGTGCTGCCTCAGGGATAGATTCTTGGGAATAAGAATTTTTAGTTGCTTTTCATTCAACCACTTAGAGCTGTGAGTTTCCCAAATAGGAATTTTCTGTTTCATATCTTTTTTATTGGTGCACTAGCAGTATAGCCTGGCATTGCTTTGGTGTAATAAAAGATTTAAAACTAATCCATCACCCTGGAAGATCAGACTCTTTGAACGTTGGCAATAGTTGTTTCCAGTTGAAGCGAAATCATAGACTGAAAGAAAAATGAATGGATGTAAGTCAAATTTTGATTTCCTGGTATAGATATCAAATAAGTTTTTTTCTTCATAAACTGAATTTTGAAGGCTAAATAAGTCCTCTGAGTAAATGGTATCATGGCTGAGACTGAGAACTACAATTATACCTACTTAAAGCCAAACCCAAAGCAAAAACTACAATAAAAGGGCTTAAAAAAATACAGACATACAGGCAGATAAACAGACACAGACACACACACACACACAAACATCTTGCCTTTTATATATATATATATATATATATATTATTGGTTTTCTGTACTATTGTAAGAACTGCAACCTTGAAACTTCTGAATATTGTTTCTTATGTCTTTGTCTATGAGTGTATCAAATTTGATTAAAATCGAACCACTCATTCTATTACCTAATTTTTTGATTATCGATTTTTGATATTTATCAGGGGTACCTTGACATAAAACCTAGCTAAGATCATTTGCAGATGCTTATAGTACAACTGTATAAATTTTCAAGAAAATCGGTTCAGCCGTTTCAGAGTCTATAGGTAACGGACACGCAGACAAAGTTCGATTTATAAATAAGTTTAGATAGATTTAGATTTAGATTAGATATGTTTTTGATTAGCAGTTTTGAAACCAAGTTTTATGAGTTCCGCTATTAAAATTCACATTTCCCTTTTTTAGAGCTTTCATTTGAAAATAATAAAGACTAAAAATAAATTTTATTGCAGACTTCAGGTTTCATATTACTCGTTTTGTCCCAGTTGAAACATAAACTATAATTAGGAAGTAATAAAAAAAAATGCCTGTTCTAATCTCATTTTAAAAATGTTACTCAGAATTCCTTTCAGTTTTTTTAAGCTATAAAGTATCAAGTGTTGGGAAGTCGAGAGGAAAATTTGTCAAGTTATTTTTTTTTCCAATTCATAATCCTCTTTGGAAAGACAAAGTAAAACACTATCCAATTTTTTTTTTGCAAATTTAAAGTGTTACAGACCAACATGTGGAGTCAGTCAAATTTATGACGATTCAAGAGAGAAAGTAAAAACCAAGCTTAGTGATAGGTACATAAATGGCAGGTCAGCTGCTGTGAATGAAAATAAAGCAAAATAGGCTGATCTCATTAAAGCTGACAGAACAATCATTATTTCTAAACCCTGTAAAAGTACTCACAAGAGCCATGGGAGTGTCTGCAAGTTAATGCAGTCTCTTAGCTACAAAGAGCTGTGCAAAGCAGATTCCCAGAAAGAGCAGAGCAAGATTTCTGAGTCGGGGTAACCATAGGAAATGAAACCTAGGTTCACCAGTATAAGCCAGAAAGCTACAGAGTCATCTGTAGGGAAGGTAACGGATTTAGGAACTAGAAAGGTATTATCTTGAGTTCATCAATATTTTCTGTTTTTAACCGTTTCATCTCACCCCTAATGTACAGGGGGTATTGAAGAAAAGATAAAAGATGAACATGATTCAAGAAGATAGAAGATGGCAATTGACATTGCATTTCAATTTTTACTTTTAATTAGGGTGAAAAAATAATAGTAATCATAATAATAATGGTAAAAATAACAGTAACCTCATAGTAGTAGAGTTCTTAATTATTTATAATATAAAAACTTCGTAAAATATAATTATATACTTATATTTAAATATATTAACTGTATACTTACTCTTAATAATCGTGAAAAAAATATTAATAATAATATTAATAATAATATGGTAGTAGAGTACCTATGATAGCAATACTGTAAAACATTTTGTGGGTATAAAGTCTTAAGTGAGACATCCCAGATTATTCTCAAAAAACAAAAACAAAACTATCGGTTGAATTTTCATCTTGTTACGTGACCCTACACCTTTTTTTATGTCTGCAGTTAAAAATCAACTCGTTTCTTTATTCAAAAGTTCATTTGGATCCCAATATTTGATGATAGCTATTTCTTTTCCTCCAAACATAGGTTATATCTGTCTTTGGAGTTGTTGGGAGTGTGAGCATATTTGATGAAATTTAAAGATTAGGGGTTGAATTTACGCTCGACAAATGATTGTTAGTTTATCTATTTAAATTTAATCGTAATGGTAATAGTCTTACATTATTCTTGTAATCATAACGTGGCTAGTAAAGAAATTAAAATCTAGAGACCTAGAATTAATAATAATTAAAAATAAAAAAATTTTGAAAATAAAATAAAAAAAAACAAAAAAATATAAAAAACATGAAATGGGGCTATAACAACACACCACGACCTGCCTTAGATCTCCCTGCAGACTTGGTTGGTGGTGAGACCAAAGCAGAAATCGAAATATGATGAAAAATGACATAATAATAATATTAACATGGTAGTAAAAAAAATATTAATAATAATATTAATAATAATATGGTAGTAGAGTACCTATGATAGCAATACTGTAAAACATTTTGTGGGTAGAAAGTCTTAAGCAGGACATCCCAGATTATTCTCAAAAAACAAAAACAAAACTATCGGTTGAATTTTCATCTTGTTACGTGATCCTATACCTTTTTTTATGTCTGCAGTTAAAAATCAACTCGTTTTTTTATTCAAAAGTTCATTTGGATCCCAATATTTGATGATAGCTATTTCTTTTCCTCCAAACATAGGTTATATCTGTCTTTGGAGTTGTTGGGAGTGTGAGCATATTTGATGAAATTTAAAGATTAGGGGTTGAATTTACACTCGACAAATGAGTGTTAGTTTTTCTATTTAACATTAATCGTAATAGTAATAGTCTTGTCTTACATTATTCTGGTAATCATAACGTGGGTACTAAAGAAATTAAAATCTAGAGATCTAGAATTAATAATAATTAAAAATAAAAAAATTTTGAAAATAAAATAAAAAAATACAAAAAAATATAAAAAACATGAAATGGGGCCATAACAACACACCACGACCTGCCTTAGGTCTCCCCGCAGACTTGGTTGGGAGTGAGACCAAAGCAGAAATCGAAATATGATGAAAAATGACATAATAATAATATTAACATGGTAGTAGAGTACCTATGATAGCAATACTGTAAAACATTTTGTGGGTAGAAAGTCTTAAGCAAGACATCCCAGATTATTCTCAAAAAACAAAAACAAAACTATCGGTTGAATTTTCATCTTGTGACGTGATCCTAGACCTGTTTTTTATGTCTGCAGTTAAAAAACAACTCGTTTCTTTCTTCAAAAGTTCATTTGGATCCCTATATTTGATGATAGCTATTTCTTTTCCTCCAAACATAGGTTATATCTGTCTTTGGAGTTGTTGGGAGTGTGAGCATATTTGATGAAATTTAAAGATTAGGGGTTGAATTTACGCTCGACAAATGAGTGTTAATTTATCTATTTAACTTTAATCGTAATGGTAATAGTCTTACATTATTCTTGTAATCATAACGTGGCTAGTAAAGAAATTAAAATCTAGAGACCTAGAATTAATAATAATCAAAAATAAAAAAAATTTTGAAAATAAAATAAAAAAATACAAAAAATATAAAAAACATGAAATGGGGCTATAACAACACACCACGACCTGCCTTAGATCTCCCTGCAGACTTGGTTGGTGGTGAGACCAAAGCAGAAATCGAAATATGATGAAAAATGATATAATAATAATATTAACATGGTAGTAGAGTACCTATGATAGCAATACTGTAAAACATTTTGTGCATATAAAGTCTTAAGTGGGACATCCCAGATTATTCTCAAAAAACAAAAACAAAACTATAGGTTTAATTTTCATCTTGTTACGTGACCCTACACCTGTTTTTATGTCTACAATTAAAACTCAGATCGTTTCTCTGGTTCAAAAGTTCATTTGGATCCCTATATTTGATGATAGCTATTTTTTCCTCCAAGCATAGATTACATCTGTCTCTGAAGTTGTTGGGAGTGTGAGCATATTTGATGATCATCCATTTAACCTGTCGGGTGAGTTCACCGTCTTTCAATTTTGAGTAGTATTTTGATAGGGCCGTTTAGTGTTTCAAGGAGGTGTTGAAAAATGAATGTCTGTGACTATAAAATCTTTGTTTCCAACTACCTGTGGATATCCCTATGTATACTCTTTTTTGTTGGTGTTGTCTTCTGGAAAAATGGCGGCTTCATAAATTGCTTTGTCCGAGTTGCACCTGCCATCTTTGGGGCAGTTGGTTGTGTTGATGCAGTCGCAAAGGGATTTGTGTTCTTGAGGTATGTTGTGGAAATTTCTAAGTAATTTGTTGTGGTGGGAATTACATTTTGAATATTTTTGGTTGTTGTTTTATATATATATATATATATATATATATATATAATAGGCAGTTGCAAGGAGGCTTGTGTTCTTGAGGTATGTTGTGGAAATTTCTTAGTAATTTGTTATTGTTAGAATTATATTTAAAATATTTTTCGTTGTTATATATATACTAGCAGTATATCCCAGTGTTGCTCAGGTGTAATGAAAGCTTTAAAACTAATCCATGGTCCTGGAGCTCAGACTCAGTCTAAAGAATATTTGTGTGAAGTTTGGTGAAATTGGGATAAAAATTGTGGATTTGTATAAAGGACATACAGACAGATAAACAGACGCACACAACCAAACATCTTGCATTTTATATATATATATATATATATATATTATCGATTTTCTGCACTATTGTAAGAACTGCAATTTTGAAACTTCTGAATATCGTTTCTTATGTCTTTGTCTATGAGTGTATCAAATTTTATTAAAACAGAACCACTCCTTCTATAACCCGATTTTTTTTTATTATCGATTTTCAATATTTATCGGGGGAACCTCGACACAAAACCTAGCTAAGAACACTCGCAGATGCTTATAGTACAACTGTTTAAATTTTCAAGAAAATCGGTCCAGTCATTTCGGAGTCTAAAGGTAACGGATACGCACACACAGACACAGATACAAAGTTCCATTTATAAATAAGTTCAGATGTATATTTTTTGGTGGGGGTTATATATATTGTGTGTATTTTGGCTGCATTTTTTCATTAATACAGGTTTCATTGAATAATATAGACAAGTTCTGTCTCTTTATTTTGTGTAAGATCCGTTCGTATGATCTGATTAGCTTGATACTGTTGTCATGGTTGTTTATTAACTTATTTAACTTTTTAATATTCTTTCCTATATATATATATATATATATATATATATATATAGGAAAGAATATTAAAAAGTTTTGAATTTAAAAATGTATTTTTGGACAGTATTTGTTTATTTTTATTATATATATATATATATATATATATATATATAGAGAGAGAGAGAGAGAGAGAGAGAAATTTAAAAGCAAAGTTAATACTCACCTACTAACCACTGGACTCTAGCTCTCTCCCCTCCCCTGTATAATCTTCACTTTCTCTCCGCCCATGTATCTGTCATTGCACCTGCTCTCTCAGCTTTCTATTGTTCCTTTCTAACTAGCTTGTACTCCTCACTCTTTTCTAATTAATCTTTCTACATTTATGTAACCCCCTGCACATCAGTGGCGTTTCTGCCTTGCTCGGGGTGAAATGATTAAAAAAAAAAAAAAAAATATATAGAATTTGATTGAGGTGAGATAACATCAGTAAGGCATGATGTAAGGGAAGTAACTCTTTTTTTTAATTAACTTCACTTTTTCCTTAAAAAAAAACAACTGGTCAACATGTCATCTGAGTTTTTAACTTCCCACTCTGTTTTCATCTAAGCAGCCAGTGATGTAGCTAGACGGGCAGAATGATTCTGCACAGGAACGATCAGCCAGAAAGACAACATAAACAATAATCAATATAAACTTATATCCAGTAAAGATGAAAATCATAATATTTGGTGAAAGAGATTTGCTCAACCACACTTTACTTTGCAACGCTAACTTTAAACTTGTATCGAAACACCTGTAGGAGAAGAAAAGGGAATTCATTAAATTTTTTTTTTTTTTAACTGCACAAGAAAGAACATACGAAATTGAAAGAACCACTTTTTACTTTTGGGTGGAGTCGTATATTTTGATGGCCATTGTGATGCAATGTATATTGGCTTGTAATGAGAAATTGTAGAGCTGAGTTCAAATTTCAGTCAAATTCACTTGTGTACCTTGGGAAAGGTCATAACCCATCTCTTCTCCCTCCAAATATGGGACGAATGGCAAGACAAATTGGGTTCTATAGCCCTGGTTGGCAACCAGTCTACCTCAGAAAGAAATGGCAACCAGTCTACCTCAGAAAGAAATGGCAACCTACTGTAGGAAAATCTTCCACTTAGTCAATCATGGATTGAAAAAGATATGATCGTCCAAGTCTATATCACGTATGAAAACTGACTAATTAGCACGACAAACAGAAATACTTTTATTTTTACATTTTTTTCATATTATATATAAATGAAGCATTTCGGATTGCTAATATAAAAATTGATTTTCTTAATTAAATTTTATAAGTGTTAATAAGTAGTCCCGTTTTTACATGAAATCAATGTAAACTGAGTTCGCCCAACAGAATTAAAAGGAAAATATGTCTATACAATATGATTTCATAAAATGTCAAACATTTAAAAGATTTTTTAAATTCATAATCTGCAGTTCCTTTTTCATGTATTACTATCAATACTGTGAAACCGATAAATTGTAAATGCAAATTCTACTCCAGCAGCTTCTTTTCTCGCACTTCCCACCAGTGGAATTCCCTTCCATGTACTTGCTTTCTGACAGCTATAATCTCCAAGAATTTAAATGTAAAGTCAATAGTCATCTCCTATCTCACTAACCTACATCCTCTCTCTCATGCTCCTTTCTCCGTCCACTCCACTCTCATCAGTATTCTCGTCCTTCTCTTACCCACTTCCTGACACCCCCTATAACCTGTCACACTTTCTCATAACTTTCTTCCTATGTAATCTCCTGCAAAACAGTGGCAGTAAAATGCCTTGCTTGGGGCGATATGATTATAAAAAAAGAAATTCTATAATACTATAATCTGGATATAAAGTGGGGAATTAATTCTACATTACAATCAATATATAAACTGATCCCTCACTTCATGGCCACATGCATCCTTCTCTTACCCACTTCCTGACATCCCCTATAACCTGTCACTCTTTCTCATAACTTTCCTCCTATGTAACCCCCTGCAAAACTGTGGCAGTAAAATGTCTTGCTTGGGGTGATATGATTATAAAAAAAAAATAAGTGTTCTTAATGAAATTTGAGCTTACATCTTTTTTTTTCTAAAGTTAACTTGTTGAATGCCAACTGCTTTAACCATTAAGATAGCAGAATATGATGGCTATACAAAAAATCAAGTAAAACCTAAAAGTTATCATTTTCATTTCACAATCAATTATGCCATATTGGACTTGAGTAAATTAGTTGTATTAGTAGCCACAGTATTGTTTTTTTTTATTTCTTTCTTATTAGACAAAGCACTAATAAATAAATCACTTTTAGCTTAATTTTAGTGGATTTTTTTAAAAATAGCCTTGAGTTGACAACAGATGTGCATTGTGGTACAGTGGATATCGGCTTTGAAGGAGAAATCAAGGAGCCAAGTTTAAATTCCAGTTGAATTCATTTCATTCACTTATCCGCAAATACTTTTGGGAAAGGTTATGCCAAATACAGGTGGGGGATACTAAAATCAAGCTGGTACAGAAATTTAAATACCTGGGAAGTGTTCTAACAGTTGATGGAAAGTACGACACAGAGATCCAAATGCGAATTGGCATGGCAAAGGACGCATTCCAGAAGCTGAGTAGAGTATTAAGAAACAGGAGAATTTGCTAGAAACAAAGAAGAGAGTACTGGATTGCTATGTTCTGTCCGTTCTTCAATATGGCAGTGAATGCTGGACAATATCATCAAAGATGAAGGAAAGACTTGAAGCAACTGAAATGTGGTTCTACAGAAGGATGCTGGGGATATCATGGATCGAGCAATGATGAGGTTTTGGAAAGAATGGAAACAAAAAGGAAATTAATATTGAGCATCAGGAAGAGACAACTAAAGTTCCTGGGACATGCAATGAGGAAGAAGGGCTTGGAGAACCTGATACTAACAGGCCAGATGGAGGGAAAAAGAGACAGGGGAAAGCAGCGGATAACATATTTGAAGGGCCTGAGCAGGTGAATGACAGAATGGGGGCAGAGAGACGTTACAGGAGAAAGCGTGCTAAGCGCCACCAGAGATAGGAAGACATGGAAAGCCTTGATCACCTACGTCCTGAAGGAACAGGGCAAGTAAAAGAAGAATATTAGTCATTTCACTATGAGAAATTGTGTTAAGAACCACCAGTAATAGGGAGACGTAGTAGGTCATGATTGCCTACATCCTGAAACGACAAGGCACATAGAAGAAGATTAATTCATCTCTTCTCTCTAGCTATAGGTTAAAAAACAGAATATATTGGGTTTTATAGCCTTGGTTGGCAATCAGTCTACTGCATAAAGTAATGGCAACCTGCAGCAGGAAAATCTTTTGCTCAGTCAGTGATGTCTCTTTCAAGACATGATCGCCCAAGCATGTATCACGTATGGCATTTAACTGACTGACTGAATTGGCAACTTCTTTTACGTGCCCTTTCCTTTCAGGACATAGGCGATCATGGCTCTCCCTATTCCTGGTGGCTCTGAATACACTTTCTCCTGCAACACCACTCAACCCCTGTTCTGTCATCCACCTGCTCAGGCCCTTCAAATATGTTATCTACTGCCTCCCTCTGTCTCTTTTTCCCTCTATCTGGCCTGTTAGTATCAGATTCTCCAAGCCCTCCTTCCTCATTGCATGTCCCAGGAACTTTAGTTGTCTCTTCCTGATGCTCAATATTAATTTCCTTTTCATTTCCATCCTTTCCAAAACCTCATCATTACTCACATGCTCGGTCCATAATATCTGCAACATCCTTCTGTAGAACCACATTTCTGCTGCTTCAAGTTTTTCCTTCATCTTTGATGATATTGCCCAACATTCACTGCCATATTGAAGAACTGACATCACATAGCAATCTAGCACTCTCTTCTTTGTTTTTAGTGAAATTGTCCTGTTTCTTAATACTTTACTCAGCTTCGTGAACACATTCTTCGCCATGCCAATTCGCCTTCGAATCTCTGTGTCGCACTTTCCATCTCCTGTTAGGACACTTCCTAGATATTTAAATTTTTGTACTTGCTTGATTTTAGTACCCCCACCCCAGATGTATTTGGCATTTTGGGTTGCTCTTGATAAACTTCCAGTGAGGTTTTTTTTATTCACCTTCACAATTTGCTGTTTTAGATTGACAGCTTGAATAAAAGATTAAGATGAAAGCAAATGCTTGTCAAAATGAATAATGATGGCTGACAAGCCACTGCTTCATCTAATAAAAATAAAATATAAAATTCTTGTCACATGTTACATTCAGTGAAGATATTTACAAAAGTATCAGGTGTCCAATTTCAATGTTTATATTTATTTGAATTCAGATTTATCATCTTTCTTTGCTTTTTCGGGCACCTCGGTGTGGTGTAATGGTTAACAAGCTCGCCTTGCTAGAATCATTGTAACTGAGTAGTGAGTTCGATCCTCACTAGGTACCCCCTACATTCGGCCATGTGTCATGTCTAAACTACGCTTAAAAAATCACCTTCCTCCAGGTTTTGGGGTTGGACACAGGGCTCACAACCCTGCCCTATAAAAAACAGTTTGTTATGGAAACAGCAAAAACGCTGCCCTACACACCATTGGGTGGAACGGAAAAGTTTATTTTTTATTATTATAGCTTTTTTCCCTTTTATCTATTTGGTATTCAATTGTATAATCACAGATAAATATCCGACAGCGAAATCCCAGAAGAATTGTTAATTTTTACTCTAGCACTTTCGACATTAATAAATTTTACAATTTGATACTTCTACAATTTAAAAAAAAAGAATTCTATATTTCAAAGAAATTTAAATGTATGTTACTTACCCTTCCCCTCATGAGTTAAACATTTGAGATACAAACAATGCTACAAATAAAGACTTGACGTAGAGATTAAATCAAATTTTAAGTTTTATATATTTTTAAGTTAATATTTTTTTTATGATTTCCTTTCACAAAATTAATACTTTTAGATCTATTTTTCCCACTGTAACCATTCTGGAGAGGTTTTATTTTAAAAAGCACTTTCTTTTTTTTTTTTTGATTTCCTGCTTATCCACAGTTGTGCAAATTAATTGAAACAAAATGAATAATGTCTTCTTCAGATCATTAACGCTTTCTTTGATAGATAGATAGATAGATAGATAGATAGATAGATATTGAATGGGTAGATAGATAGATAAATATGAATGGGTAGATAGATATGAATGGATAGATAGATAGATAGATAGATAAATATGAATGGATAGATAGATAGATAAATATGAATAGATAGATAGATAAATATGAATAGATAGATAGATAGATACATATGAATAGATAGATAGATAGATACATATGAATAGATAGATAGATAGATATGAATAGATAGATGGATAGATAGATAGATAGATATGAATGGGTAGATAGATATATCGATAGATAGATATGAATGGATAGATAGATAGATATGAATGGATAAATAGATAGATAGATAGATATAAATGGGTAGATAGATAGATAGATAGATATGAATGGGTAGATAGATAGATATGAATGGGTAGATAGATAGATATGAATGGGTAGATAGATAGATATGAATGGGTAGATAGATAGATAGATAGATAGATATGAATGGGTAGATAGATAGATAGATAGATAGATAGGTATGAATGGGTAGATAGATAGATATGAATGGGTAGATAGATAGATAGATAGATAGATATGAATGGGTAGATAGATAGATAGATATGAATGGGTAGATAGATAGATAGATATGAATGGGTATAGATAGATAGATATGAATGGGTATAGATAGATAGATATGAATGGATATAGATAGATAGCTAGATATGAATGGATATAGATAGATAGATAGATAGATAGATAGATATGAATGGATAGATAGATAGATAGATAGATAGATATGAATGGATAGATAGATAGATAGATAGATAGATATGT